>BQNB010178830.1:0-12834 GCA_026074375.1 Tanacetum coccineum
ATATTCATTAAATGACTTTTCAGATTCCATTTTGTATGACATTAAATCTCCTTTAGCTTTTGCACAATCAATTGCCACCTTTTACGCATAATTCACATCATGATATCTATCAAGTTCAGCTTGGAACATCTTAAGGTCTTTGAACATCAACTGATTAGTCTTAGACAGTTCATTGTTTGCTTCTTTGAAATGGTTATTTGATAATTCTAAACTTTTATTTTTAGTTTTGAAATCTTCTATTTCACCTTTCAATTTATCAACTAAGGCCTGGTTCGATGTTTCCAAAAATTTATTACGATTTTTGTTGTCATCAATTTCACATTTTAGTTTCTCAATTAAAGAAGCAAGCAAATCACGTTCTTGATCAAGTTCATCAGTGTCATCCTGGTCATCCTGATCTCTATCATAACACATATCCAATGAATTAATAGTGATATTGGTGTCACCTTGTTCCTCCAGATATATGTCATTAACAGATTCAGATTGCTCAGGATGTTCATTTTCAGTGGCAAACACATTATAGTTATCATTATTGTTTTGTACCTTATGCAATGGCTCACCATCAAAGATGGGTCCAAAAGTGACAATTGGATCTGGTGTAACCTCTTGAGTTTATGCCATGTACATATAATGTGCTTCTAATTCCTGATCGTCAGATTCATCTTCAGTATCATCCTTCCAATCAGCTTTCTCTGCATTCAACTAAACCCCAGCTTCCTCTTGCTTACACAATAACATCTTTTCCTTGTGATAAGCTGCATCCTTTACTCGTTTCGATTTCTTACATTCCCTTGATACATGCCCATATTCCTTGCAGTTATAACACTGAATCCCAGACTTTTGCACAACATGAGTACCTACATTTTCCTTATCCCTAACAACATTAACTACCCTCTGATTATCATACCCAGTTCCTCTGTTGATTCTTGGAGAATTATCTTGATTAGCTCTACTGGTGTTTGATGATGTTCGAAGGTTGTTGTTGGTAGGTTTGTAGATTTTCTTAAATGAGAGAGAAATTAAATCCATGAGTTTGTCAATCTCCTTTTCCTTTGATATTTCATCATCTTTAGTAATCGTGGCAGGTTCTTGATCATAAATAGGAGCAGAAGAGTTAACAATTGCTTTTCCTCTGTTTCTAGTAGATTGTTGTGATCTGGAGGAGGAATATTGATTGTTGTGAGTAGGATGGTTTTGAGGATGGTAAACTGGTTGTTGTTGAGCAACAAGTGCAAGTGGATTAGCAGTATGTGCTAGTCTTTCAGCTCTTATCTCGTTGACTTCATTCTGGTGTTGCTTCAGGATGTCATAAAATTTATGATAGGAGATAGTCTTCAGCTCTTGACTCTGTTTAACAAGTGTCACAAACCTTTTCTATTCTGGTTGTAGTTGAAGTAAGAACTGGACATTCACTTGATGATTAGTAACATCACTCTGATTTCTGACTAGCTCATTCATTATCTTATAAAACCTTGAGTAATACGATTCAAGTGATTCACCATCCCGTGATGTAAATTTTCCAAACTCCCAATACAAATTAGTTTCAAGATCTTGAACATTGATTAATTCACCTTGTTTCTACCTTTCAATGGCTTTCCACATTTCACATGCATTAGGACAAGCATTAACTGTGGAGTAGATATCGTTATCTATCCCTGTGAGAATGATCTGAACGGCTTCAGCTTCAGCATTCAGTTGATCTAGTATGTCTTGTGAAACATTCTTATAGTTCTCCATATACCCTTCTGTAGTTGTTTCAGAACTACCTTCAGTAATTGGAACGGTCTTCTCGGTCCATTTAAACTTGTATGGTGGATGTTGGAGACAATAGTGGATAAGTTCATTGTTTGGTTTAGTGTCGATGTATCTCTTGATTATGGATTTCCACTGAACGTAATTACCTGGTTCTAACATTGGTGGACGGTCTTTACCACCCGCTTCCATGATAGCATTGTGAAGAGCATTCGATGTTTGAGTTTGCAAATTGGTATTTGACATTTTGATGTTTGTTATGATTATGGATCTTAAGGAGATAAAGTTGTGTTGTGATGACGTTTAAGTTCAAATTCGGTTGTAATTTCGATTTGCAAATTCGACAATTAAAGTTGGTGAACAATTTCAATGTGTAATTTCGGTAACACACTCGGTGAGAAAAATTCGATAACAATCTCGATGTCTTTCGAAATTGTGAATTTCGACAAGTGCTACACGATATCGGATAAGACAAAGATTCCTCGGACAAGTCTTTCAGAATTTCTCGGATGAAGCAAATTTCAGTAACTTTATCGGACAAGACTTGAAGATAATTTTGACGGATGCAAATTCAATGAAAATTACAAGCAAAAAATTTCTAACAAAGTGCCTATTACAAAATTCGTTTGACCTAAAACAACTCTATGAAAGTACTACGAATCCGATAGATTCTTACAAATTCGACATTTATATAAATTTTTTTTACACAGAATCGTCACTTGTAGGATTCGAACATAAGACATTTTGAATAGAAATCAATGACAACTACCTTACCAAATGAGCTAGAATGATTTTTATGTTCTACTTTTCCAAATTCGGTATTTGTACTATTTTCGATTGAACTATCTTAAAACAAAAACAAATTCGGAAGTACAAGGATTCGAACCCTCGACCTGAGCGTTTGAAACACAACACAAGTTTGCCAACCAACTGAGCTGGTACAACTTAGTGTTTAATTATACCGAGTTTGAAATTTAAGCAAAATCGATTGTAGTATATTTTTGGAAATTACAAATTCGGTTTGTACTTTTTGCCGATAGTTTATCTTTAAATTCGAAACAGATTTTTTTTTTCACAACAAAGACGAACCGAATTTTTATCAAAACAACAAAAATGAAAGTTTAAAACCTCCTAAACTTTAAACAAGATAAAACCTTGAGTAGTTAAGAAGATCAAAACTCACTTTTGTAAGTTTTATAGAAATTCGATCAAAAGAAAAGAAAAAAAATAAAGAACACGAACACAACTCAAAATCCTCATTGGCTCTTGATACCACTTGTTATCTCAATACTTACCTCATAATCACTTATCAATAAGCAATACCAATAAGCTTTTATCTAGAAAAGAGATAAAGAAAATGGAAGATTTATTAGAGAGAGAAAGTAGAGGTGGGAGGTTACACACACATGGAATGTGAGAAAACGGCAACCAACACCCTCTCCATGTGTGAAGAGGGTTCTATTTATACCCTTGAGCCATAAGTGGCATGTGGGCTTTCTAATTTGGGTCGGGCTTGGCTTATCTTGGGCTTTGAGCTAGAAACATAGACAAAATTAGATTACAATCCATGCCCATTTAACCCGACTAGCCTATTACTTAACAAAACTAATAAGACCGATAACATTCTTGTTCGACTTATATAAAATTAAGGCTAACAGAGTTCACTAAAAAAAATACTTCACTAAACATTACAAGGACCTATAATCTATTACAAAAGATAATAAAATTATATGAGTACTTAGTCTAACTTGTATCCCAATACTTCTAGCTTCTTTCTCTTTGATTTTAACTTCTCTTGGTCCGGGTGTTCAACAATCAACTTTCTTAGCTTTAGAAAGAGCCTGACATTCTCTTGGGTCTTGATCATTGAGGCCATTACTAGGTATGATACTAGATAATCCACTCCAACCTTGTGAATATCATTCCATCTTTGGAATGCTTGATCACCAAACACATTAGTGAAGAAGATCCCATACTCAGGTTCTTCAATGACCATATTGTTAAAAAAAGGAACACCTTCAGGGAGGCTCCTATCACAATCCAACGCAGACACTTTGACTTCAGGCTCCAGTTCTATTTGTTTATGTGGAAACCGTAGAGGGGTGTGAATACGTTTCCTCTAAAAAACTTTAGATTAGTCACTAAAAAAATTACATCACTCTCTGCCGGCGGTCTCATAAATATATGGGGGCCGCCCTATTTAAAGGGATCGCCTCCAGTAGAGGTTTTCGGACTAGATCATTTGTATCAAATCACCAATCAAGTTTGACGCAAAATGAGAAGTGTCGATAACGGATTTACAATTACTAGAGCATATTCTACCAATATATCCACACTCACAATATTTACTACAAAGAGCTACACACCCATGACTAACACAACATACACAACAATTCACACAATCATAAGCACAATGCAAGTGTAAAAGTAAAGCGATAAATGTAAAGACATAAGTAAAGAGAAAGGTAAAAGAAAATGCAAACCGACACGATGATTTATAGTGGTTCGGTCACGAAGCTCCTCTTCGCCCTACTCCACTCCTCGAGTATCCAACTCGAGAGTTACTTCACTAATCAACAAGCTCCCTTTCGGTGGAGAAAACCTTATACCAATGCTTACATTATTTTTCGACACTAAGCTAGATGTCGAGTCCTAATCTTAGCTAGAACCAATCTACCACTTCACCAATGTATTTTAAGGCCTAAAATACTAACCAACCCACAATCAACCCATCCAAATATATACATCATTTGGATCTACACACTACTAAAGATTGGAAGACATGGACGTTTAATCTTAGCTAGAACCAATCTACCACATCACCAATGTATTTTAAGGCCTAAATTACTTACCAACCCACAATCAACCCTTCCGAATGTACACACCATTCGGATCTACACACTACTAAAGATTGGAAGACATGGACTCGATTTGTATGTAACAAATGTTATAAATGGACTAACTAGACTACATAACTTCGGATCTTGAAGATGACCAAAGTTTTTCTTTTTCACTTGAAGAAAGGATAAAAGATTTGATCAAATTTATACAAGATTAACCAAGTTGAATGATCAAAGATTTTTAGAGAGATTTAGTGAGACTATGAGAGAGAAAGAAGAACTGAAAAGAAAATCATGCAAACGGGTATTATAAATTAGTTGGAGGTGACCCACTATTTATAGGAGCTGAAAAATAGCCTGTCAAGAAACGGCGGTCCCAAATATATAAAGGGGCCGCCAAATAATTAAGGGGGCCGCTGACCGAATTAAGGGACCGCCCTAACTTGTAGAGCACATTATCATCTCTTTGAACTACAATCTCTTCCAAATACCCATAGTCATACCACCTCATAACTTTAATACTGGTTACCGCAATAATTCTTCTTTTAGAGTAGACATCATGTGGAGATTTCCAGTGGCATGCATATGCATAGTATCTTTGTCATTTCGGACCCCAGTGATACGTTCCCCAGACAGCATGTTTGTTGTATGTTACTTTCACTGGACTCTAATAACGCTCTAAATATACATAAAATATCCCACGAAAATACATTAAATATATATGTTAACGCATGAAATATTGCAAAGTTTGCTTGTTTGTTGTGTAATATTCATATCAGGACCAAGAATGAAGCAAAGGACTAAACATGCAAAAGAATTTTGTTAAATGCACTAACAGTCGTTATATGAAGAATCTAGAAGAGAATTTAAAGAAGAGTTAATGAAAAAAGCCAAAGTGCGGCGAACAATTATTTTTGTGCGGTGTACTTCAAGACGAAGTAAATGCCTTTTAATTAAACACCAAGTGCGGCGCATAATTTTCCTTGTGCGGCGCACTTCTCTTGCAGTTACTCCCAAGTCATAAATGATTGCAATGACTGTGCAACCTTTCACTCCTAAAATTTTAGCAACGGATGCATCATCCTCAAGTATAAATAGAGCATGGATTTGGAGAAGAAAATAATCCCTTGAAGCATTCTTCTCATCCCATTCTTCATTCTTATCATCTATAATAGTTAGAAAATTGTTCTTAGGGAATTGTTAAAGAATAAACCTTATTCTTCATCACATTTCATGATGATCCCAGTCTGAATAGATCTTTCTAGCCTGTTAAGGGTGGTAGTTAATCTGGATAGATCCAAACTAACTACAAGAGAAACAATGGCTATGAACAATATAAGTTATGCAAAAACTAACTTATACTGCTAAGAAGAACAATGAATAAAACAGAACTTTGATTACTATTAATCTGCTAGGTTACAGATTACTAATTATGAATATTTGTGAAACTTGTATATCTAACTAGTGCTGTAGGGTTCCTTTTATACACCAAGGAAACCCTAATGGGCTTACAAAACGCGTTAAGTGATCATGCATATCTATTCCTAATATATCTCATGCATATTACTTAAGCAGTACTATCTATATATGCTAGCAGTATTAACTTACTACTAACAGTACTAACTCTACTACCAGTACTGACATATATACTGGCAGTACTAACTATTTATAACTAACAACACTAACTACTTAATCTATTTTCTTGAACCTTTAGCATTCTTCACAAGCAACACTAAGTAGAACTAACAGTAGTAACTTGTATAAGTAGCAACACTAAGTTATAGAAACTTCTGAAACCC
Source organism: Tanacetum coccineum (assembly GCA_026074375.1). NCBI lineage: Eukaryota > Viridiplantae > Streptophyta > Magnoliopsida > Asterales > Asteraceae > Tanacetum > Tanacetum coccineum. The sequence goes on from BQNB010178830.1 coordinate 6,392, forward strand.
AACAATCCTCCCCTAAACATGATGTTCACTTGTTAGCCTTCATGTTTCTTCAGTTTAAGCTTCTTAAACACTAGGAGGATGTATCCAAACACACTGCTACTCTTTAATCTGCTCTTTGACGAACTTGAACTCTTTTGTTACTCTGTAAACTTGAAATTCTTTAGCTTCTAGTCTTTGTCATCATCATAACATCTCAGTAATTCAGCAAAACAGCAATACCAACTAAGTTAGCCTTGTAGTTTTTGGCAAACTACCAGTTATAAACGGATTTGATATTTCTTTACCAGTAGTCGTTTGCTCTGGAATAGCCAATGCTTCATTGCAATAACATGGTGCATTGATAACCATATAGTTTTGAGTAAACTATCAACTATCAACGGATTTAAGATGTCTTTACCAAGAGCCGTTTGCTTTGGACTAGCCAATTCTTGATGTCTGTTAGACACGGTGAACTGATGACCATTTGTTGTGTGGTTATAAAACCAACACTTAAAGATCCTTCTCACTTCCATCATTGCTTTCATACTCATCAATCTGCTTGTTAGGAAGATATTGTAAACAGACTTAATACTGTTAGTATTAAAGTTAAGTCTGTTAGTTATAGTTAGTACTGATAGCCCTGATAGCTGAATAGTTAGTACTGTTAGTATAGAAGTTAAGTCTGGTAGAGCAAGTTAAGTCTGCCAGCATTAACTTAAGTCTGGCAGTATTAAAGTTAATACTGCTTGGTCAGACAGTTAAATCTGTTGTAATTTTAGTAATAGTTATCAATTAGCGTTGATTTAGGAAGAGATAAGCATTATCTCTTAACGCGTTTAGGGTTCCTTAAGTCTATAAAAGGAACATAGAATAGTATTGTAAAGATATCGATTGATTGAGTATTCACAATCAAATAGTAATAGTAATAGCAATTTTAGTATTTGTTCTTGTGTTCATCTTGGTATAGATATTGATATTCCGCGTCAATATTTATATTCACAGTCATTGTCTCTTATAGGATCTTTGGATTTATTCAAAGAACTATCGGTCGTTCAAGGCTCATTCAGATCCTGTTTATAAGGACCTACACACTATTTTTCAAAGATATATCAATTAGAAATGCCCGATTAAAAGGAAAATGTAAAATACAAGTTTTACGTTAAAACGGAACTCAAAGTTTTGATCACTATGTAGTATTTTGCATTTCTGACTTATTTAAGTTTAGAATGCAGACTTGGAAGTATTTTTAAATGAAAGTAGACTCAATTATCTTCGAAATGGCGGGTGACACGACTTCTACGGACTTACGGTTAATTTTATATGATTTTTCGAAGTTTGCCAAAATATACTGAAACAGACACACGGCCCCCATAAAGGTGACGCCCCCCAGATATATTTAGGGGCCGCCCTAGCATTTATGGGACCACCACTAGAGACCTAAAAACACGTTTTTAGTATAAAATCATTTGGTGACTTAATGTAGGGACGTATTTCAGCACATGAAATACTTGTTTTAGACATTATTTCTACTCTTATAACTTAGACAAACATAAGTTAACACTTCCAAGTTCTTTTGAGAAAATTTTCCTTCAAGCTAGTCTACGAAGTATATTTAATAACAAAACTAGTACGAATCAAACAACAAAACATTTTTCATATTTAATCACCCTTCATGAGTAATTTGATACATGGATCGTACTCTATTTTAAAAACCATTTATTTTGAAAACTAGAGCGACATGACTCTGATACCAATTGTGGAAACCGTAGAGGGGGTGAATACGTTTCCTTTAAAAAATTTAAGATCATAGATTATATCACTCTCTGCCAGCGGTCCTATAAATATATGGGGGCCGCCTAGTACATCAGGGGGCCGCCCTATTTAAAAGGACCGCCTCCAGAAGAGGTTTTTGAACTAGATCATTTGTATCAAATCACCAATCAAGTTTGACGCAATATGAGAAGTGTCGATAATGGATTTACAATTACTAGCGCATATTCTACCAATATATACACACTCACAATGTTTACTACAATGATCTACACAACCATGACTAACACAACATACATAACAATTCACATAATCATAAGCACAAAGCAAATGTAAAAGTAAAGTGATAAATGTAAAGACATAAGTAAAGAGAAAGGTAAAAGAAAATGCAAACCGACATGATGATTTATAGTGGTTCGGTCATAAAGCACCTCTTCGCCCTTCTCTACTCCTCGAGTATCCAACTCGAGAGTTACTTCACTAATCAACAAGCTCCCTTTCGGAGGAGAAAACCTTATACCAATGCATACAACATTATTTTTCGACACTAAGCTAGATGTCGAGTCCTTCTTCGGGTACAACCAAACCCGTTATGTTTTATGGCCCAACATAACAAACCTTGTGTTTTATGGCCTAAACACATAAACCACGTCGCTTACATTATTTTCCGACACTAAGCTAGATGTCGAGTCCTAATCTTAGCTAGAACCAATCTAACCCACTTCACCAAAGTATTTTAAGGCCTAAAATACTAACCAACCCACAATCAACCCATCCAAATATATACATCATTTGGATCTACACACCTACTAAAGATTGAAGACATGGACCTATCTATATGTAAAAAATGTTACAAATGGACTAACTAGACTACATAACTTCAGATCTTAAAGATGACCAAAGTTCTTCATTTGCACTTGAGGAAAGGAGGAAAGGATAAAAGATTTGTTCATATTTAAACAAGATTAACCAAGTTGAATGATCAAAGATTTAGAGAGATTTAGTGAGATCTAGAGAGAGAAAGAACTTAAAGAAAATCATGAAAGTAGTTAGAGGTGACCCACTATTTATAGGAGCTGAAAAAGAGCCTGTCAGGAAATGGCGGACCTAGATATATTATAATATTAGGGGGTCACGAATATTTAAGGGGGCCGCCGGCCTATTTAAGGGACTGCCCCGACAGACGCTCTTGTTTTTGTCTTTTTGTGGTGACAAACTTGTATGATAAAAGTGTAACAAGTTTTGGGGGAAAAGAACCAGATTTTAAATTTTGAAATAATTACAACATAAAATCACATTTCTTTATAATTTCAAAAATAATTTTTATAATTAAGTTTTTGAAAAAGTTATTTCAGTTACATTTATAAAAATTAAAGGTTTTTAAGACAAAAACTTATTATTTGATCATACCTACAAGTTTATTGCTGTTTGTAACATACCTTAATGTGATTTAACGCCGGGTGTAAACCAATGCTCCCGTCTTGATGCATACTTTAGACAGAGGCGAATCTAGAGATGTTGATCCATGTATGTCATTGATGATTTGTGATTAATTGAGTTAACTTGCGCACTTACGTGTACATGTTATTACAAGTCACATGTTTGTCATTACCAAAACATAAAGAGATCGTATAGATTAAATATCGTAATATTTTCACTAACAAACTTTTATACTTAGCATGAATTATATGGAACATTAACTTGCTCCCTCTCAATTTTACATATGTCAAAAGTAGAAGAATTGTCAGTTAAAACTTGATGAGGGATGAAGTGTTGAACACATAATTTTGAAATATTTTGAATTGTCATTGAGAAATTCTTGAAAAATTGTGTTCAACATTTTGAAAAACATAATGTTAGAAGACTTCTCTTCTAACGCTAAGTATAAGTGCACTTATGCGTACACTCTCCTTTGTCGTTCGGGTCTGAGTTGCAATTTAAGAGCAATTACCTGTCATAAAGAAAAATTAGAAATGACATGTTTTGAAAGCATTTGAAACTCTTGCTCGAACTTCATTTACACGCCCGTGTCGATGTTAATCAACATTTTTAGGTACGTAACTGTTATCGATTCTAAGAGACACGTCGAAAATATTCTTTTTGGAAAATTTTGATTTTTTTTATTTTGTATTTTCTTTTTGAAATTCTATATTTTTGTATGTGTTTTTATATGTTTTATATTTTTGTATTTTGCTTTTCTCAAAAATATTTACAAGTCGATGTTTGAAGAATATATCAAGCAGATTAATTTGCCAGAACCTCTAGTTCTGCTAGAGTCAAGCATCTCATACCAATTCATCTGACAAGATATTGAAACTTATCTTTGGGCAAGGCTTTAGTAAACATATCAGCTAATTGGTATTCAGTTCTGACAAAGTACAATTCATTTATACCGTTTTCAACATATTCCTTGATGAAATGATATCGAGTATGGATGTGCTTGGTACGGGAGTGTTGCACGGGTTTGCATGAGATTGCTATGGCTGACTGAGAGTCGCAATATAACGGTATTTTGTTATAGTTGAAGCCATAATCCTTAAGCTGTGTCCTCATCCACATTACTTGAGCACAACTTGCAGATAACGCCACATACTTTGCCTCTGCTGATGACATTGCAGTACAGTCCTGCTTCTTTGACATCCAGCTGACTAATTTATCACCTAGGAACTGTATTCCTCCAGAAGTGCTTTTGCGAGTATCAATACATCCGACATGGTCGGCATCTGAAAAAGCTGTTAGTTCAAATCCAGAATCCTTTGGATACCAGATTCCCATGTTAATGGTACCTATAACACCTTGTGTTTTAGGGTCATTGACGTCGTCAATAAATCTACTATTTATTTTTGGTGTTGTACGCGTTTGCTTTTAATCGTAATCGTTAAGTTATATCGCGTAAGCTAAAAATGATCATTCAATGTAAACGGGCGTCAAACAAATTAAATGTTTACATCAAGCAAGTGTTAAGTAATTATTTTGAGGATAATTATTAACATTGTTCATTTTATTTTGTTGGTTACGTAAATTGTGTACGTTTCGCGATAAAATTTCATTTAGGTATACCCGGAACCACCATAATTAATCTACGCTTCAACAAATAATCACTATTATTTCCAATGATCAAAGTTTATGAAACTTTAACCATATACATCAAATGGGACGTCTCCCATTTAAAAGAAATAAACCAAGACATTCATTTGCAAAGTAATACTTTCAAATAAAGACTACACTTTATACTACAACTTATACTTCCATTTAAAGTGCAAGTAACTTTCTTAATACTTTCAATTCTTCACTAGATAATGTCTAACAAACATATTCCACAATTCCTTGAACTCATCTCATCTTTAAGGGACATAAGAACATAAGAATTAATGGCAAGGACATGTACATATGATAGTTAGTAAAGACTAACTAGTGACTAGTGGTTTTGACCACTAGTCACCCCTATTTTATGGATCTATGCCGCCCCACCACCCCCCATTTGAATATATTGGTTAAACTTAGCTAATATCTTACCACCTTATATATGTATACTACTTGCATGCAAGAGATATCAACTTCACACTCTTTATTCACTTAACCAAAAACCATTTTCCTTCTCTCTTTCTCCTTGAAACCCACGGCTCACAACACAAACCAAGAACAAACCATACAATCTTTTTCTACAACTCATACAAGCTTTCATACACCATATCTAAGATACCTCAAAGTATTTTAAAGGTTTGATCAAGCCTTTAGAAGGATTAAAGCAAGAAAAGGAAAGATTAGGTTTTCAAACTAATCTAGGGTTTATAAACTTGCAAGCTTGGGTTTAAAGTCTAAACAAGGGTTTAGCACATATTTCTCATCATCATTGTTCATCATAAGGTTATCTAAAAACCTTTATCTTTTCATTTCATGAGTTTATATGTATATATGATGTTTACATAGCAAAATCACCATCTAGGACTTTTAAACATGTAAAAAGAGTTTTTACTTGTAATCATGGATTTGTGCACTTTTACATATGATATGTTATTGTTAATATCATGATAAAATAGACATAGAAGTGTTGTACCATGTTGGTTTAAGCATAAAAAGTGTGGATATAAATTAGGGTTTTAAAGAATTCTTAATAAGTTTCAAGTAAAAGTATGCTAAAATGATGATATAATGAAAGTATATGTGATGTACACACTTGGTTAGGTATAAAAAGGTTCAAGTATAAACTTGTAGTTAAAAGTATTCTTAAAGAAAGTTTAGGCTTTCATGTGATATTAATGACTTGATAATCTTGTGATCTTGAACACTTGGACTAATGATGGACTTATGGACTCTAATATATGTAAGACATATGATATATATAATTATAAAAGACTTGTGGTAACTTACTAAATAGAAAAGTAAAAAATCAAGTTTAAAACATATTATTATGAAAAACATCCAAACTTTTTGTTTTGATTCGACACATGAACTGGTCATTTTATAAATTCATAAGATAGTACGTCTCATGACGATTCCAAAAAGTTAAGAAACTCGAAAAACGGATTAACAACGAAAAAAATACGCTAATTACGAGTTATACGTTAATTAAACGGGTTTATAAAATAACTTTTATAAAAAATTACACAAAAAAAAGTTTGATGTTTTAACAGATTATACACATTTCTAGGATTCCAAAATGATAAGAATCATAATTTTTCGATTAACAACGA
>BQNB010178831.1:0-12834 GCA_026074375.1 Tanacetum coccineum
AGAGCAACATCAAAATGGTTGAGCAGTAGTAAAAATACACTAGCAGTATTAACTACTTACTAGCACTATTAACTTTCCATTAATAACATTAACTTAGTGCAGCAGTATTAACTGTTGTAGAGCAGTAGTAACCAAGTATGAAGCAGTAGTAACTTCCAATCAGTATTAACATGATAACCAATTCAATAAACTTTCCACAAGAACCTGAACTCGAACTCTTAGCTTCAATGTTCATATCACCTTTACTGTGATTACACTTCGTATTCATCATCAACTTTTAAGGTTTTTAGAAATTAAGGTTTCCATAAAAAAAATGATTTAAGAATTAAAACACTAATTTTCACAAACTTCTTTATCCTCTTCATTCCTTAATACCTTCTCTTTAATACCTAAGTGTTCAAAAAAAACTTCCAATAACAATAACAAGAACACTATTAAAAACAATGATGAAAGAGAAGTAAAACCATACCAACTTCAACTTTTCTTTAGCAGATTTCAAAAATTTATATCTTTCAATTAAAAGCTCAGATTGAAGATCCCTCCTATGAGAATATGCCTTTATGAGTAAAGAACCTTCAATAAAAATTTCGTTAAGATCCAACGGTTAACGAATGAGAGATCCCTTTTTTACCACAGCTGTGTAGAAAGTGACGAAAATAGAAACCAAAATCGCATTTTTTAGGTTTCTTTGAATACAAAATCTTCTTTCTTCGATTGTAAAACCTTGTAGATCCTAGATCATGAGCCACTTGACTCTGATACCAATTGTGAAGATCGTTTAGAACTCATCTAGGATCTATAATATATAAAAATAACAAAGGTTGTTGTTGCGCAGCGGAATTTAAACAAAGACAATGTTATTAACAAGGTTTACATTCACATAAGACCCAATTCTATTTGATCATGATAGAACTGTTATCTAACTGTAACAGGGATCAAAGACACCTTGACCTTAGGGCTCAAACGATATCCTGTAGATCGTACAAAGGGGAACAATCTCAAGTGGTAAGATCGTTGGTGTTTTCCTAAAACATGATTAACACACACACACAAACAATGTCTAGGGATATCTTTATATATAGAGTCCATCTAGACTTACAAAGGAAACTTGATTGTATTAGGAAACTAAATCTTTCTTAATCTTGATCTTGATCTTTTTCAAATTTTCAAGCTTCTTTCTAAGCTCTCTAATAGTTATTTCTCCTACTTGAATATCTCATTTTAAGCCATTAATGTTTTCTACATAAACATACTCATTCTTTTTATAAAATTCAAGTTTTTCTTCCACTGATTCTAAACTTATTTTATAACCTATAACCATTAAACTAGATTTCTCTAAATCTCTTAATATTTTATCATTTTGAGATTTAAGTAATTTAACAGTTTCCATACAAGATTTTAAACAATTTGAACTATTGGATACCTCTGAGTTAGGACTTGAAGATGAGTAGGCCATGAGTGCGTAATTAGGTCCTTCCTCTGCCTAATCACTCTAGTCATTTTTTAGGGTTTGTGTTTATGGAGAGTTACTCTTATAAAATTATGTTTTCGTTTGATTTTATTTATAAAAGTTTATTGATTTTATGATCATTTAATATCCTATTCTTGATTTGTTTAAGTGATTTAGGACTTTTTTTGTTTGTTTTTTTCAATGTGTGCAGGTAGTTTGCAGGTTGAAAACTTAAGGATATGATGTCTGAGTATTGTTTATGTAATCCATTAATGTTTGTAAAGTGAGTTTGTTTGTTTTGGATCTGAACCTTTGGTAAGGGTGTCTAGCTTGCACTGCGAAATTGACTATTGAATTTTCCTAATTCGAATCACGATTAGTATTGTGATGCTATTTTGTTGATCATTTTCGAGGCGTTGAAGTATAACAGTTCTTGGGACAAGTTGGAGCACCTAGGTTTACCCACAATTAAACTGAGGTGCGTTATCGGTTTTTTTAGGTACAAGTAAGGTAGTTTCTTTGGTTCAATTTGATTTGAACTTTAGGACTGAGCACACAAACATCTTATGATTTCTTATGTAATGTATGTAAGTATTTGTGAATGTTTAATTGAACTGACATATGCCCATAGAGGTTAATTTAGTTAAGATGTTGAAGGTGAATTAGGTGGTGGTGTTGTGATTAATGATATAGAAATTGCATGTAGAGTTGGTGAATAGCAATGCTTAGAAAATTAATTGATTGGTATGCGAGTATTATTAAGGGAGAAAGACGATGAATCTTTTGGAAAAATGGCTTGATGTTATAAGGCAATGGCTTTTCAGATGATCTTCAGAGTACCACTGGGTGTTTATGTTACGGTATTCAGCGAGCACGTCGATTACATGGTAATCAAGTATGTTTTTTGTTAAGGTATTCTTTATAATGAGTTTACGATTCGCATATAGGGACATGTTGGATTTGTCTATGTTAAAACAAAGCGGAGAGGTCTATGGATGGCTAGAGATGTGGTTCGAACTTACATATTGCAACGGTATTTTCAATGTATGATAGAGCAGAAGAGAGGAAAATGAGTTCAGTATTATACTTCCTTTTCTGATTCTAGACTTATCATATTTTTGTTTGTATGCCAAAATATTTTGAATTTTTTTTACAGTATTTATTCTGTTTTGCTCTGAGACTTAATTAGCAACATTATTTAGTTTTAGGTAATTTGTTAATCGAAGGTTATAAAAGCCATCATACAAGAGGTAGCTAATTGCGGTTAGTCAGGTAGAAAAATATGTAAATGGTTGTTGAACATTGCTAAACTACCGTGGAGTCAATTTCTGTTCGGTTAATATGTTCATCACAACCATTGAAATGGTACAAGGTTATTTTGGATGCACCGGTCATAGATAGGCGCGATTGGACTACGCATGCAAATGGAAGTGTCTGTTTGACGTATCTAGGAGTTTCCAACCACAGGGAGGAAATGTCTTGAGGGGTTGTGGCACAACCACTCTGGTAACATATCGAATTAATTTTCCCTTGCCATATGTTATTTTGTTTAATTGCAGGGGTGCGTCAAATAGTATTTTTTTTGTATAATGGTGGGACATCGGTGAACGGTTAGAGCTATAAAAGTTATATTTTTTATGCACACGACGTATTAAGTAAGTTTTATTCTAAAGTTATGGTATTAGTTTTCACATTATTTTTGCGTTAAGTTAGCCAGGTTTGAACAATGCTAAAAACCAAACCATTTTTAAAATTCAGTGTGTCTTTGTTTACGGTCATAATTGGGACCATATCAAAATGGCGACGGGTGATGACGGTGATTGCTGCAGTAATAGCCGTGCTCTGGGTCGATCTTGGGTAGTATTAGCAAACTATTAGGCATGTGTAAGTATCTGCGTTATTTCTCAATGTAAATTTGAAAATTTTAATTATGATGTATTTTTAGACGTAAATTGAAAATGTTGAAGAGTTTTTGGAAAACATTAGATTTTTTTAGATGATAAGAAGTATCCTTTACAGATGGATGATATTTTTAGTTTCTTGAACAAAGTAAAGTAACTTGTAAATTGGTGTCATTTTTATAGATGATAAAAAAATAGAAAGTAAAATCTGACATAGAAATTTATTTTCATATTAATTAATGACAGCAAATTCTGTAGTTCTTACGTTGTAAATGGACCTTAGCTAAGTGCGCGTCACTACATTTTCTACAAATGCATGAAATCATTAAGATATTATTTTTCGGGATCGTGAACATCAGGATACAATACAAGCTGTAGGTTATAGAAACATTAAATAATGGATTTTTATCTTTACTTTTTACTTTATAATCCCACTGTGACTAATTTCATTCATGCCAATGATCAATCTACTGTAACTTTTAATTCGTCATGATCTCTATTCTAATCACGGTCTTCCTTTTGTTATTATAATCGAGATATATCCTATAGGTACTTTAAATGTTTTGGGGTGTCATGCAAAACCAAGGACTACAACAATGTAAATACCTACAAAAAAGCACTAAAAAATCACGACGAGCTAATATCTAATGGATAAAAAATTTGAACCTGTGTGATACATAGGCTGTGAAGTAGGCTTCGTAATTTGAACAAAACCGATTGGGTCACATGTTGTGCTTAGTGATAATATTTTAGCTAGCATGAGTGTGTTTCAGACGTTTTAATTCTGGATATAGATTGTTGCAGTCCATAACTATGAGTGGAATGTTAACTTGAGGAGTTATCTTTTTCTTTCCCAAGATTCAGTTAACTTATTATTTCCTTTTGCAGGGTCTTGGTGCTGATAATTAAGGTGCCAATGGGTTGATGCTGATAATTCTGATATAAATGCCTCATGCTTCAGCTTGGAGGCTCGCAAGGTTAGCCCTTGACTATTTAGTATATCCATTTCATACAAAATATTTTTAATTTAATTGAAAAATGGAGGTTATAATGAAACTTCCAAAATTAAACTATGAAGTTTAGACTACAAGCTTTCTATGAGAGTAATGTTATGGTTTAGGTTTCTTTTTAGATATGAAATAAAAGTCCACTGCATTTGCACGAGGTTTAGGTTCTTCTTTTTAGCGTATAACTGAATAAATGTCAATGGTTTAGGTTTGTGGAAGTAAATTAACATCCAATATACATCAATACCATTACCATACCAATGGTATATTTGCTCCTTTACTAATTTCTTGCTACAAACATCACATCCAAACATGTTTTATGGAATACTAAATATATTTTTTTTTTTTAATTATATAATTCACTATTCAATGTATTACCTAAATCGTTAATCATAGTGATTTTCGAAAGCAAACCAAACGCACATTAATGCATATTGACATGAAACAACTGGATTGAGTAGACCCTTTTACGTTCTTTAACTATATTAAATGTAAGTATCTTCTCATTAATTGAAGAGAATATGATGGAATGAAATTGAGCCAGTGTGTTGTCCAAGTAAGCAATCTTTACTGTTATTGAATGCTACGCTAGCTAAATCAATTGAATATGATGGATAATAATAGGGTAAGTGTACTTTAGACATTTCGAAGTTATATGTAGTTTACTATTGACAATCTACTTGTTGATTTTCTAACAATTGTGTTCTAACTAAGCGACTGTATGAATGTTTGGGTAAAGCTTACTTGAGAGACGAATGATCAAGATACTGCTTCATAAGACACTAATCTTCTTTGTCATGTCGAAGTCCTCATTATTATAGTTCAATTGTACAATTTGCAGAGGACAATTTATTAAAATAGGAAATGTAGTCAAGTAGAAGTGGTTAGCCTGCAATGTTGCTTATATTTGCAGAGGTTACATGGATAGATGTCTATTTGAAAGGAATGGTGATCCCAGTTGTTTGTCTCTGATTGAGCCAAATAAAAGTGGAGCTGAAGTCATTAGATAATGTACTATTGCTAATTTTGGCAATGCATAACTTTCTAAGTTGGTTAATTAGCAGCAGTTCAGATAGAATTGTAGCATAGGTTAAATTATATGCATTTGTGGTGACAAAACGTGCCGCGGCGAAACGCGGGTTTCAATACTTGTTGTTTATATGTGTTAGAAAGAAAGTGACTTAAACTTTAAAGTTTGTTTTCTAAATTTGGAATTTAGATAGATATTCGTTTTTGGTAATTTGTGTGATTTATCTTGCAAGTTTTGGTATTTGATTTTGTTTAGAATTAAGAAACTATTCTATGATGGTTAGGGTTTTGTTTCTTTTACATAGGGATCATTAGCATTAGTTTTCTTTGTACCATTGAATCAAAATTTTGTTTGGTACCTTTGAATTTGAATTTGTATTTAGTTTGGTATTTTATATAAAGCTTCTGCTTCGTTTGTTTGAATTTGTTTGCTTGTATCGTTTTTGAATTTCCAAACATGTCTTTCTTTCTTACCATATGAGACAATACTCTTACTTTTAGTGATCAGGGTTTTTTTTTCAATAATTTTTTTTGTTACAACTTAGAAACAATGAATTCCATTGGCTTATTGGAAGTCAAAGAAAATGACTTTATACTTGTATAAAATGCATTGGTTGTTTCAACCACTAAAAACAGAAAAGAAAAGACATGATAGTTAAGTACAAATTTAAAATGGATCGTTGTACGTAAGGATGCATGTGTATAATATGTACTACTACGTAAGTTGTTATATTTGAATGACGGGATTTTACGTTACACATTTTGTATCTTGCGGTGTCCAACATACGAGAAATCACAAAATGATACTAGTAATATTTAATACCATGCAAACATAAACAATCTACTTCGCATATTAATCATTATAACCTATAAGTCATCTTTAATTAGCAGAAAAAGCTTTTGGTTTATTGTGACTTATGAATTAAATAAAGAGATTGTTGGTTCAAGTTGTGAAGATATTTGTGAAATTGATATATGTTATGTGTAAAGTAAATTGATCTCAATAAAAAAGAGTTTTTTGCTAACTTGTTCCACTAAAGAGGTAGTCGTCTATAAATACAGTAAAACACTAAAATGTATCAAAAAGTAAAACAATGATAAGGTTTAGGTGATTGATTACTTAACTGATACAACTTTTATAATTGAGAAAAAGGGTTTGTTTACATTTATAATATTGTTTAGCGAGTTAAAGTATCATATTTATCATTTGAATGTGGTGTGATCCATTTATGACATATATCACTCAATGAAAATTACATGTGGGTCTATTAGCACAAATATATTGGACCAAACTATTGAAGCGATCTTTTTAAAATGTTTGATGATATATCTATAGTAACAGACACATGATAGTGGAAGTTTATTAATTTGCCATACAAAGGGCACGTGGATTGCACTAAGCAAAGTAAAACATACTCGATTTGAAGTTGATATTTGTGATAACCAAATGATGTTGACAAATTATAGAAGTAAATTTAGATATATCGTTCTATTTTGTTGCAAAATTTGTATAGATTCTGTATAAGAATGATGTTACATTAGGGTCTTAATATGTTCTAAAAATTGAGTGACGAGTTTTTTTTTTTTTTTACTTTATAGACGCTGAGTTTGGACTATGAAAATTGTAACAGATGCATGTTTCTTCCGTAAATTCGACTTGTAAACTGTAATCTAGTTAAAATATGTACATACTAACTTATTTATTCTTGCTGGTCAAAAAAAAAACTTATTTATTCATAGTTATATTATCAATATCTATGGACAATAGTTATGAGTAGTCCCCATTTACAATAACCCGATAAAGAACATGTTACTGAAATTTTGTGTCATATAGATGTTGGGTTATGGTAGTCGGTTAGCACGAGATACGTTAGAAATATGTGAGCCTATTGGGGGCACACACGTTAATACACGAAGAATATGTTTTATACTTCACAAGTGTTATTACCACAAACTACAAGGACTAAAACGAATTAAGTCATAAACCTGTTTGATGTCTTAAGAGCTGGAACGAATGGAATGTTCTCAAAAGATTCCAGGTTCGGTTGGAATATACCATGGCATATTGAGCCGGTTTTAAGATAAGGAGTGCGAGGTATTGTGTTGTAGTTAAACCATGACATGTTTTCTTGTTTATCCCTACTAGGGTTTGGAGAGTATATATACTCCTCACCCCACAACATAATTCACACGCCTACTATCCCAAATATTGTTTTGGTGCTTCTGTTTTTCCCTTCCAAGTTCAACCAACCCTAAACCTATTTTAGGGTTCTTGTTTTAGTCCCGTTTTCATCCAGACGAGAGTTAAAAACCCCATTAGGGTTTTTCAGTTTGATTCCCAGCTCATCACACATATACCAGGTGTATTGTTGTCTTCTGGATTGACGAGTCAGTTTCTCACAGGTGTTGCTAAGTTGTTGTTGATTCAGTTATTAATCTACAGGTTGTTAGGGTTTTGTTTAGACCCTATTCCAGCTTGTGGTAATTTCGGTAAACAGAATTAGGTATCTACCCTAATTCGGTTCAGTAGGGTTTCTCGGTACAAGCCCTAGCTTTGGTTTACTGATTTCCGGTTCCAGGTTCAAAGGTTGTTTGGTAATCGTTCTAACACAGGTTGTTTGGTTGTGAAGTTAAGTCTAGACAACTTAACGTATTCGGTTGACGTGATTGTGTGAGCAACCGTAGAGGTGATTTACTTTAGTCACTTATTTGTTTCAAGATCAATTGGCTAAGAGGTACGCTTTCTAATTACTTCTTATTATGTGTTAACCTATATGCTATTACTAGATCCATCCGATGCGTACTCGTAAGCTAATTGGTTACCTAGTTTATTAAATCACAACAGTGGCATCACGAGTCAACTTGTTTTAGCTTTATGGGTTACACGTTATGTTTTAATTATACGCCTAGTTTACATGCCTATCATTGAAACATATGTTATGATCTGCTGCGTTTTATATTTTATTTATGTTTTACTAGCAAAATATGACAATGATATGCAAATCCTTGCCATAAGATGAATAAAATATGAAGATCTAGATCTTGAGCAATATTATTAAATGTTAATATAAGATTAAAAGGGAAAATTAAGATTGTTAATTTAGTATGCATGTTCCCCTTTTAATTGTTATCTATTTCGGCTATAAGACCCACTCAATCACAAATTTATGTGGTGCATGAGGCGATCTAGGTACTGAGCTACAAACCTAGTGAGGGTCTTATGATTCTCGATTTTGAGAAGACTCGCAAGAGAACTCGGATTTTACATGTTTACTTGTTTAATGTCATCTTTGTATTATGTATCTTGATATGCATATTTGTTTACTTGTTTACACGCCTAATCAATATGCAATACGAACTAATACTTATAGAGAAAGATGATATTAACTTGTCTATTAATTCACACGCCTAAATATCATGTTCATGGTAACCTGCTATTTGTTTCGTGGAAAATTCATTTTTGAAGATATTAATAAGACATTAAACTATGAAACTTGTTTTTCATGAATTAAAAATTAGACATTATGGATCTATGGAAAGTACGGCTCATCCACTAGAACAAACTAAAAGAGAAGTTTAAGGCGGGTCGTCTTTTACGTAATTCCCTAAAGAAATAAGGTTTTTAATAAGCTTCGCGCTGACCTGTTTCTCCGCTTCTTTGTACGTTCGATTGGAGTTACCGAGAACCTTATGTATCACTACAATGTCGCCTAGTTAAAAGTTTTTATAAAATAAGTGCTACAATGTCGTTTGCATGCTTCTTTGTACATGCTTTTTACACATTTATGTGCATACCCCTTTGAATATATTTAAGTCTATGCCAGTCAACCAGGAACACGTGCATTTGGCTTGACCGCTTTGGTCAGACCTTAGGGCCATTCCAACCCATGGCGAATTTCGTGCACTGGTCAGACCTCTGGCGATTTTTGCCCGTTCTTGCTTGGTCGACTTAATTCGAGTAGGCTTGGTCAGACCTTGGACCCGAGGCATAAGATGATACTAAACATGCTCTCAAACATTATTACATGCTTACTAATGTTTTGATAAGTATCATAAATCTAAGAGTTGCATTAAAATGCAATTAACGCTCGACGCTTACCTCTTGCCCCACTTGTTTACGCCCTGGTCAGACCTTTGGTAAAAAGTGGGAGGTCAAGTTGGATCTTAGTCTTAATTAGTAAATTAATTGGGTAGTTAATTCTATTAAGAATTTAATTATCGAAAATACTAAATTAAACTTTCTATGTTCTGATTAATTGTGTTTTGCAACATAATTCGTAAACGAAAGTTTGTTTTTCTTTAAAAAAACAAACATAGTATCTTTTCCTAGTAAAAAAAGGTAAGACTTACTTCTATCTTGTTAGATATTAGAAAAAGACTCGATCACCTCGTGTATTTTACCTTTTATTGTTACTCGTAGTTAAGTAGTTAATGTATAACATTCGATAATGGGCCGGGTATTAAACCCAGCGTGTAAGCCCACTACTAAGGCCTTATGGCCGGTTTTATTGTTACTATATAAGCCTCTTCCATGCCATGGAAGAGGTGGGTTAGTCATTTAGACAATACAAGGTCATTTTCTCTCACTAGAAAGTTCTCTCTCACTTTTTCTCTCTAGAACTTGGCTAATCCACAAGTCATTCGATTGTGTTATGATTTCCAATATCCTACAATTGGTATCAGAGCACATGGGATGATTAGCTAGATTGTATGTGCGTTTTCTTGGTTGATTTTGATCAAAGGTTTGGTTTTTGAAGGTTTATAGTCTTGTTCTTGGTTTTCTTTGATCTTGACGTTTGTGATGTTAAAGTTTATGTTTTTATAGTTGTTATAGCCTTCTAGTACCAAGTTGTGCAAAAGAAACCAGGCAAAAACAATCAAAAGGGTGATTTTTAGGTGTTTTTAAGTGAAAAACCAAATTTTTCATTCCAGCAAGTTAGGTTACTGTTCGAAGATCTTCTTAGCGAGTTAGGTTACTGTACTGGCGAGTTGTCAGCATAGTACACTATGTGTCAGAAAGTAATGTGTCGGCGAGTTGTCGTCTTATGCAGGTAGCGAGTTAGGCAGCGAGTTAACCCTTCTTGCAGGTAGAGAGTTGAAGACTAGCGAGTTGGATACTAGCGAGTTGAAGACTAGCGAGTACAGCGAGTTACATATAGCGAGTTACAGGTTAATTGAAGACAATTTTCTAGCGACTTGTGAACAGTAACTCTGTCCATTTAATTTCTTACCAGCGAGTTGTCAAGTCTCTTCCAACGAGTTACATCCAGCGAGTTATCCACTCTCTTCCAGCGAGTTACTACTAGCGAGTTACAGGTTATTTGAAGACTTTTTCTAGCGACTTGTAAATAGGAACTCTGTCTAATTTGTTTCTTGCCATCGAGTTATCAAGTCTCTTCTAGCAAGTTACATTGCAGCGAGTTGTGGATTTACCTAACAAACTTGTACAACAATTCACCATTTCAAACAATCAATCACCACTTTTAACATACAATCACTAATCATTGTTAGATCAATTAATCATTTTTCAATCAATTAGATGGATAATCTTTCGAAAGACATCAATGTGTGCGGTTCGATACCCAACCACCTATGCTTGATAGGTTTGACGTTGCATCATGGAACAGACAAATTTGACTATATTGTCGGGGTAAAGAAAATGGGGGTGAAACATCTTGAAGTCAATTGATGAAGGACCTTTTCTAATAGGAACTTTTTAGGAAACACTTGCTGAAGGTACTGAAGGTGCCTTACATCTAGGTCCAGAACGACCTTGAGTCTATTCTGACCTGTCACCTGAAGATAAGGAAAGGTACAATGCTGACATTCAGGCAACAAATATCTTACTTCAAGGGTTGCCAAAAGATATCTACTCTCTTATCAATCATTACACTGATGCAAAGGACTATGGACTACTGAAGATGCTCCTGGAAGGTTTGGAAATAACTAAAGATAGAATTAACCAAAGAAGATCGGGAATCACAACTGTATGATGACTTTGAACACTTTTGTCAAAACAAAGGAGAAACCATTCACGACTACTATGTTCGGTTTGCCAAACTCATCAATGACATGCGGAACATCAAGATGACCATGTCCATAATGCAGTTGAACTCAAAGTTTGTGAACAACATGTTGCCTGAATGGGTCGATTTGTAACAGTAGTGAAACTGAACAGAGGATTGAGGGACTCCAACTATGATCAGTTGTATGCTTACCTGAAGCAACATGAGGCACATGCCAATGAAAACAAAATGATGTTGGATCAATTCACTCAACACACTGTGGATCCTCTTGCTTTGATGTCTAATGTCTCACACTAACAGTACTATTCACAATCATCTACAACTCCACCATCCACATATGTTCCACCACACTTTGCTGACAACTCCCAACTTGATTCAGGACTCTCTCCAACGGACAACTTAATTGAGAACTTAACCAACACACTTGCCCTACTCACCCAATCATACAAAACATACCTTCCTCAAACAAACAATCAACTCAGAACTTCATCAAATCCTATAAACCAAGCCACAGTTCAAGATGGCAGGGTTGTTGTTCAGAATGTTCAGGGTTGATAGAATAGAGGACAGGGTAACAATGCACGGGGTGCAGGTGCAGCTGGTTATGGGGGAGCTCAGAACAGAGTTGGGAATGCTAATCCAGGTCAAGCAAGGCAGGTTAAGTGCTACAACTGCAACGGTATAGGCCACATAGCAAGGAACTGCACTCAACCCAAGCGTCCACAGAACTCCGAATACTTCAAAGACAAGATGTTGCTGATGCAAGCTCAGGAGAACGGGGTGGCATTGGATGAAGAGCAGTTATTGTTTATTGCAGGTGGACAAGACAACGCTATTGACGAAGATGTAGATGAGCAACCTGTTCAGGACCTAACACTCAATTTGGATAATATGTTTCAAGTTGATGACTGTGATACTTTTGATTCTGATATTGATGAGGCTCCTACGGCACAAACTATGTTCATGGCTAATCTATCATCCGCAGGACCTGTTTATGATGAAGCTGGTCTGTCTTATGATTCAGACATTCTATCTGAGGTACACGACCCTGATCACTATCAGGATGTTGTTTGTGAACATCATGAAGAACATGAGATGCATGATGATGTACAACCAAACTACGTTGTTGATCACATGCTAATTATACGAGTGATACTAATATGATTCTGTATTATCAGTATGTAAAGGACAACGCAGTGCCAGTTGTACAAAGTAATGTATCTTCTGTTCCAAATGATGCATTCATGATGATATTAAATGATATGTATGAACAACCTGCACAATATGTCTCTATAACAACACAAAACAATGTAGTTGATAATTCGTTGACTGCTGAACTTGTGACAAATAAGGAATAAGTTGAACTATATGAAAGAAGGGTCAAGTTTGAATTAACTGAAAGAGAACAAAAGATTAATGAA
>BQNB010178834.1:0-12833 GCA_026074375.1 Tanacetum coccineum
ATGTTCCTAGCTTATTTTCTTTTATTTCTTTTTAGTTTACTTGCATTTTATAAAAAGAAAGTATAAGTAAAACTTTTAACTAAAAGTAAAGTGTAGTTTTTTTTATATATAAGTTTACTTTGTAAAGCCTTGGTATTTTGTAAAGTATTTGTTATCTTGTATAATCATATGAGATGTGTATAAATATATACATATGCATAAAGTTTTACAAACTTCGATCATTGTATATAAACGTAGGTATTTGTTGAAGCGTACGTTGATTTTTAGGGTTTCCGGGTAAACCTAATTGTCATTTATCGCGAAACGTAAACACTTTCACGTATCTGATAAAGTAACTTGTGAAACGTTAATAATTATTCTCAAAATAATTGCTTAACCCTTGTTTGATGTAAACAATAATTCACTTAATGCCTGTTTACGTTAACTGATCATTTTTAGCTTACGCGATTTAACTTAACGATTTCCATTAAAAACAAACGCGTACAATACTAAAAATAAATAGTGACTTTATTAACGTCGTACATTATCCTAAAACACGAGGTGTTATATACCACCTTATCTTGAATATGCATTTTTGGAGGGTACTGACAAATTACCTGTCATAATTGCTAAAGACTTAAAAGATGAGGAGAAAGTCGCTCTCATAAAGGTTTTAAAGTCACACAAGCGAGCTCTCACTTGGAAACTTTTCGACATTAAAGGGTATTAACCCGGAATTTTGTACACATAAGATTCTAATGGAGGATGACTTCAAACCAGCGGTCCAACACCAAAGAAGGGTCAATCCTAAAATCCACGAGGTGATCGAAAAGGAGGTTCTTAAAATCTTTTATGCGGGATTAATTTACCCTATCTCGGACAGTCCTTGGGTAAGCCCCGTGCATTGTGTACCGAAAAAGGGTGGCTTTACCGTTGTTAAAAATGATGAAAACGAGTTAATTCCTACTTGATTGGTTACGGGATGGCGTGTATGCATTGACTACCGAAAGTTAAATGACGCCACCCGTAAAGACCACATCACTTTATCTCCAACCTCAAACTCCATCGGCTTACGCTTCAAATCAGCGTAGCTCTTTTGCCTATCACGAGCGGCTTGCATCCTTTGTTTAACTTGAATGATTTTCTCAGTCGTCTCTTGTACTATCTCTGGACCGGTGAGTTGAACTTCTCCAACCTCAGCCCAACAAACAGGCGAACGACATTTTCTACCGTAAAGTGCCTCAAAGGGTGCAGCCTTAATGCTAGCATGATAACTGTTATTGTATGAAAACTCGACTAATGGCAAATGTTTAACCCAACTGTCGGAACCCAAAATATCACTTTCACTTCATATTGAAACACAAGAAATTAAGATGAGAAAATATGGAAGAAGTTTAGAGAGAAGTTAGAGAGAGAAAGGTAGAGAGAAGAAAAAGATGGAAGATTACTTGCCAAATTACAAAATGAGAATTAACAAGAACCAACCCCCTCTCCATACTTGGAGAGGGGTATTTATAGTTAATACCAAGAGGCTTTCATGCCTTGGTATTTCTACTGCCGGAGCTCGGATTACTTGGGCTTTCGCCCGATACACGTGACCGGTTAGATTACATTTAAGAGCCCGTTTACCCGTGTAGCCTAATACAACGTATATTATTTTAGTGACCGAGACCTAATATAATTATGAACGAACTTCCATTGTTCGACTCAATATTTTGAGGCTAACAATCTCCCCCGAAGTGAGTTCATTGTGACACTCCTTCATGAGATCAATGAGATTGCTTTTGTCGTTAAGATCTTGTGGTCTTGGTCTCTGAATTCGTTGTAGGCTTGTTCCTTCATGCTTTGTGATCTTTGATCTTGAGCCTTTGTCATTGTCTTTCGACTTCGTCTTTATGTCCGAGATCTTTAAATCTTTATCCTTTTGTCTTGATCGTCTTTGCCACTTTGCGATCTTGTGTCTTGACCAACATGCTCATACTTTGCATCATCTTGAAAGCTTGCTAACAATCTCCCTTGATAGACTTGATATCTTTGAAGGAAGATCTTGTATATCAGAGTTTGTGCGGAAGTCTTTGTCTTTAATTCTTGAGCTTTCATGATTCTTAAATCTTGAATGCAGCATAGTATGTCTTTGTATTTTGAAGCATGAGCATTGGTAATAGAATAATGCCACCGACCCCCTCCAGCTGGAATGAGGCTTCACCATCTCATCTTTATGTACCTGAAATAAAACAGTAGCATAAAGCGGTGGACTAATATGGCTTTGTTCATTCGTCCGATTTGGTTTAGATAACCTCCGTTCCGTAGGACCGTTTTACAGTAAAAAAATACTGTACCTGTGATCATGTAGAATTCTAAAACTCTCTTGACAAGGTTTTCCAGCCTCAATGCGTAGGAACTTCTAACACATATGAATTAGATTTACATGCTTGCTTGTTCTCATTACCTGGAATGTGGGGGGGGTTGTGGGTCTCAAGCAGACAACACGGTAAGAGTGAATCAGATAGTTACTATCTTTCTGATTGAGTCGTCAATTCATTTACTGGAACAAGTTTGATTCTCATTGCATCTATCCATCGTTTTCTTGTCCAGTTGACACAAGTTCGATCATAAAGAATCTCGCAAAAGGTTTTTTTCCAAAACCCTTACCCACCCACCCCCCCATTAGGCTGTTGATGAATAGACACTGGAAGGATTTCCATTCGTCATTGTGAATACTAAAGAGTATCACTCTGATGTTCTGGCAGAATCACAAGGATAATGCGTAGGACTCTTGTTAAAAACTTGTGAACTTAATGATGTTCAACAAGTGTTTTGTCCATGTAATGTGTCCTAAGAGATTTTAATTGATGACTCTTGCTCTATACTCGATTAGTGCTGTTTTGGTTTTAGTAATCGGAGGCTGGAGCAGACTGCCCACCTATTCAATATTAACCTAACTCGGAATAGAAATCATAGAAGTCGTGTGTATCTCCGTGACCGAATGTGACAAGTTCTTTTGAGAAAACCCGAATGGCTGGGAAAGGGTTGTGCATTGCATCACTGGGTCCATGATGTCGTCTTCAATGTCAGCAATCAACATTGTGATTCTGACAGCATATGTATTGACCCGGTTTCTGCCTAAGTTGTGTGGAGGGCTTCTTTCTTTTCACCCTTTATCCATACATTTCTTTTTAATTCTTCAACCCCTTCAATGCTTACCAAGACGTCATTACTAACACCTTGTTGTGATTGTTCCAGTGTTAGCTCAATCTTAGTCGGCATTCTTCCCTTATACACATTCATCTCCAATCATACCTAAGGACTGCTATTTCTAACTATGGAGTGTCCTTGGGTAGATCCCTCCGGTTCTGGTTGGATCATAGGACAAATTCCTAACCTTACCACCTTATGACTTCAGAATCGTCGTGAAATAAGATGTTGTAGGGTATGAGATCGTAACCATAAAACCTTTTTCGAATAGCACTTTGAGTCTTTAGATCACATTTTAATTACATTTCTCCCCTTATTTTAAATTCTAAATCACTTAGATTTTGAAATACTGTGTGATTAAAATTTGTCTTGAAAAGGCCATGGGGAAAAACGTTGAAGCTTAGCATGAATTATTTGGAACTGTGTCATCTTGCTCCCCCTCAATTACCTATGATTGACACCCAAAAAAACTATGTACCAAGTTGTAAAATCGATATAAAATTGAGGTTGAACACTTAGTCATTTATAACGATCCTTCTATTGAATTGTCATCATTATCATGTTGTTATTAAGAGACTTTTTGGGAATGGTTTGAATACATAAGAAAAATTGTTCGTGAGATGAGTATCCGAAAAAAAACTCATTACACTTTGTTTTATCAAAAAACTCCCCCATTAAAGATGGAGTGTGAACACACAATTTTGAAAGATTATGAATCGCAGTGAGAAAATACTTGAAAAATTGTGTCAACATTGAAAAAAACCTTCATGTAGAAGAACTCTCTCCACACTAATGGGTAAGCGCACTTATGCTTACACTATCCTTTTTCTTGCGCTTAAAACTTTGAATGTCAAGTAGGAACAGCTCAGACCGAGAAAATTGAAATTTCTCGTTGTTAGATAAGTTTATCTTCATAGAAATCTTCTTTATTTGAAGTCCGGGTTCACCGTACTGATATTATTGCACATAAGCCCATTAAGAAGAACACAGAAATGACATGTTTTGAAAACTTTTGAAACTCTTGTTCGAACTTCATTTACAAAAAAAACTCCCGTGTCGATATTAATCAACTTGATTTTTTTTATCATTTCTAGGTACGTAAATGTTATCGATTCCAAGAGACTGTTGTAATAGGCTACACGGGTAAACGGGCTCTTAAATGTAATCTAACCGGTCACGTGTATCGGGCGAAAGCCCAAGTATTCCCAAGCCCGGCCCGTAAAAATACCAAGGCATGAAAGCCTCTTGGTATTAAGTATAAAAACCCCTCTCCAAGTATGGAGAGGGTGTTGATTCTTGTTAATTCTCATTTGTAATTTTGCAAGTAATCATCCAACTCTTATTTTTCTCTCTACCTTTCTCTCTCTAACTTCTCTCTACAATTCTTCCATAGTTCATCTCATCTTATTTTCTTGTTCATCATAATGAAGTGAAAGTAATTAAGGGTAACCGACAGGGAGTGTTGCACGGGGTTGCATGAGATTGCTATGGCTGACTGAGAGTCGCAATACAACGGTATTTTGTTGTAGTTGAAGCCATAATCTTGAAGTTGTGTCCTCATCCACATGACTTGAGCACAACTTGCAGATAACGCCACGTATTCAGCCTCTGCGGATGACATTGCAGTACAGTCTTGCTTCTTTGACATCCAGCTGACTAACTTATCACCTAGGAACTGTATTCCTCCAGAAGTGCTTTTGCGAGTATCAATGCAACCGACATGATCGGCATCTGAAAAAGTTGTTAGTTCAAAGCCAGAACCCTTCGAATACCAGAGTCCCATGTTAATGGTACCTCTTAAGTATCGAAAGATCCTTTTAACCTCTTTGAGGTGTTTTTCAGTCGGTCTTGCTTGATATCTTGCACAATAACATACAGCTTGCACTATGTCTGGTCTACTAGATGTCAGATACATGAGTGACCCGATTTTGCTACGGTAGTCAGTTTGGTCTACGGGTTCACCACTCAAGTCTGCATCTAATTTAGGTTTCGTAGCCATTGGTGTACCAATGCTTTGTCCTTTTTCCATACCATGTTTTTTAAGAATCTCTAAAGTATATTTGGCCTGATTGATAAAAATACCGCGTGGGGATTGGTGGATCTGAAGTCCTAAAAAGAATTTCATTTCCCCCATTAAGGACATCTCAAATCTACCGTGCATTAATTTTTCAAAACGTTTTGAAAATTTAGGGTTTGTGGAACCAAAAATAATGTCATCAACGTAAATCTGCACAAGTAGAATGTCCTCCCCGTATTTTATCGTGAATAGGTTCGGGTCAATGATACCTTTAGTAAAACCTTTGGAAATCAGGAATTTTAAGAGTTCATCATACTAGGCTCTCAGAGCTTGTTTCAAACCATATAGAGCTTTCCTTAGACGGTAAACTTTGTCTAGTTGATCTGGATCAACTATCAACCTTGTTCTCTTGTTGTAGACACTATATCCCTTTGACTGAGTGGAGTATCCCACCAAAATGCACTGATCCCCTTTTTCTTTCATCTTATCCAAGTTCTCACCATCTCTGGGTAGTAACTAATGCACCAATATGTGAAGGTTGTTTTTGATTGAGGGTTTCTGTCATAATGATGTGATGTGCCATTTTCTCATGAGTTGGGATGATGGTTATCTTGTTTTTGTGTATGCAGCGTTGCAATGCTTCAGCCCAAAGAATCAAGGAAGTTTAGAAGCCGAAAGCATCATTCGAGCAGCCTTAACGAGAGTAACGTTCGTCTTTCCGATATCACCGTTCTGTTCAGGTGTTCTGAGTAGAATTTGATGCTCAATTCCTTCTTCTTTAAAAGAATGCATTAAGTCTTGTTTAAGAAACTCAGAGCCTCAGTCAGTGCGACATGAAATTAACTGGGCTTGAAGATTTTCTTTCGATCATCCGAGAAAGTCTTTCATAAACTTCTGGTGTGTCATCCTTGAACGTGAAAGAGAGACTAAGTGTATCTGGAGTAGTCAATCGACGATTCCAGAATATATTGTCTTCCCTTATTTCTTGCAACCCCATTGACCACTAAATTCCAGATAAAGCAAATTTAACCGGGTCTTTTGTCCTTATCTATCGAACTGGAACATCTTTGACTTGAATGAACTATCGTTTGCTTTACCTACTTCACAAGAAGGAACATAGTTGATCCTTGACATACTTCAGTTTTGGTAAACCAATCACAACATCTTTCTTTAAAAGCAAGTTAATGTAGTCGAAGTTGAGATGAACAGTCTTTTCGATGCCATAACCAGGCTTGAGTTGGTGATGCTTTACATGAACAGATTGGAGTTAATGAAGTTGTTTCTTGAAAGAGAAATTGTATAAGATCAGTTCCACAATTACCCGTTAGTAAATCGTTTCCTTAAGATCTCTAACCAGTACTTGTTAGTATTTCCGAAATGCACCTCCAAAGCCGCATCACAGAATTGACCAACCAGAAAAATTAGGTTGAGACCTTAGGAATAGAAAGAGAGTCTAATGTATCAGTGTTCAAGTCCAAACTCAAGCAATTAGATGTTGCTGTAAAGTTTATTTTCAATCCTCAAGGTTCAAGTTTGAAGATCTATCTAAAACTGGAAATTAACTTAGTTAAATTCCCATTATAGGGAGGATTGTTAGGAAGATTTTAATACTTTAGTTTTTCTAACTGAGGAGGTATGTAGTTTCCACGGTAGAGTAGTAGTTTTTCCTACTGCAGGTATGAAGTTCCTGCTGGTAAGGTTATTTTCATAGTTTAGTCCTTAGTAAGGCTAAATTTAGTTCTTACTGTAGAATACTTAGTTTCTGGTAAAAGTCAATAGTTATTCCAGGATAAGATTTTAGTTAGTTAGAGAATGAGGATATGCATGACTAAATCAGGGATGATATCATGCATATCAATCTCACGGCGTTTTTAGTAAATACTATTAAGGTTTCTCCACTATAAAGAGAACCTAAACGGCTTAGGAAATGGAGAGGAATCTAGAAAACACATTCTGATTGTTAATTGTACAGAAATCCATGAGAAGGATCTGTTAGTTTGTATTAGTCCACTGTACTTCCGTATTAGTTTGTGTACTATATGCCGAATAGACCATTAGCTTTCTTAAGCAAACCAGTCTCTCTTGTAATTAGCATGTGTTACATAGGTGAATCACCATCTTACAGGCAGTTAAAGATCTATCTAAAGTGGATCCAACAATCACCAACATTTAAAACGCGTTCTTGATTTTGGAGTCGTGGATCTTCTTTGTCTTCTCTTGTAATCAAGAGTTCTTCGTACTTGATCATGATGATTCAGTTAATCATTGAGTTGAACTTTCCGGGATCACCTACAGACTTAAGGTCAAAGTTGCATGCTTCAAGCCCAATATGCTTTGTGCTCGAGCTCGATCGGTAGATGACAATGCCTTTCCGTACACGAGCTTGTAAGGAGTTCCACCGAGGGTGTTTTGAAAGGGTATGGAAGGCACATAGTCATTCATCCTAATTTATACTGACCCAAGAGGCACGGTCTCGCCTACGGTCCCCCGTTCCAGATTCTTTTCAAACCACGGTTGGAGACTATCCCTTGCCCACGTTCTAGTGTGTGTGGTGATACGCGGTAAGCAAGACAGGTGAGTGACACCGTACTTAAGCATTACCTTTGCGAATGGTCCCATTGAAAAGTCGTACCGCGATCACTATGATAACGCGGGAGTTCGAACCGAGCAAAGAAAGATTTTAAAATTTTAACAAAACAACTCGGGGCGTCGTTTGGGTGGTGAGCGCTTTTGCTTCAACCCATTTCGACTATTAACGACAAACCACGAGTAGGTACTATGTTCCATCGTTAAGACGTGAACTTGCCCCATAAAATCGAATACCACAACGTCAAAAATAAAATTTTAACAACAACTCGGGCGTCGTTGGTGGGGAGCGCTTTTGCTTCAACCCATTTCAAAAAGTAATCGACCGCCACGAGTATGTACTTGTTCCCTCGTGAAGACGGGAACGGTCCCATAAAATCAATGCCCCAAACGTCAAAAATTTTGCAAACTTGGATGGCATTTTGTGGCATTTCATCACGTTGCGAGATCTTTCCCTGACGTTGGCAAGAGTCACAAGATTTGACTAAGTCATGGGCATTACGATAGATTGTGGGCCATTAAAAACCGGAGTCAAACACCTTTTTGGCGATGTAGTTCGGGCCATGATGTCCCCCGGTGGGTCCATTATGGCAAGCCTTAAGAATATCAATGGCTTCTTGGCCGTGAACACACCGCCGGATGACTTGATCCGCACAGATTTTGAACAAATAGGGGTCGTCCCAAAAGTAATGCTTCACGTCTTTGAAGAATTTGTTCTTTTGTTGGGACGACATCCCTTTCACAACAAAGTTCCCCGCATGGTAATTAGCAAAATCGGCAAACCATGGGGTACTAGAATCACCACGAAAATATACCATACTAAGTGTCTTAAGAGGAAATGTTTCATTTATTTCCTTTTTATCGAGCACACTTTGGTGAGGATTCTCTAATCGGGACAAATGGTCGGCGGCGAGGTTCTCGGCTCCTTTTTTATCACGGATGATGATATCAAATTCTTGAAGGAGGAGAACCCACCGGAGCAATCTCGGCTTTGCATCTTGTTTTGCAAAAAGATATTTTAGAGCCGAATGATCCGTATACACTATGCTTTTTGACAAGACTAAATAGGACCGGAATTTCTCGAAAGCATACACCACGGCAAGTAATTCTTTCTCCATCGTGGTGTAATGAGCTTGAGCATCGGTCATAGTTTTGCTTGCATAGTGTATAGGCTGAAAATGTTTTGTTTTTTGTTGCCCCAAGACTGCACCTATTGCAAAATCACTCGCGTCACACATAAGTTCAAAAGGTAGGTCCCAATCGGGGGCAACAAATATTGGTGCTTTGGTCAATTTTTTCTTAAGTGATTGAAAAGCTTCAATACACTCTTTGGAGAAGAAGAACGGAGTATCTTTTTCAAGAAGACGGGTCATCGGCCGGGCTATTTTTCAGAAATCTTGAATAAATCTATGATAAAACCCGGTGTGACCAATAAAACTTTGAATTCCTTTGACGGTGGTGGGATGAGGTAGCTTAGCAATAACATCAACTTTAGGCTTATCAACCTCAATCCCGTTCTTGGAAATCTTATGGCCAAGGACAATTCCTTTCTTGACCATAAAGTGACTCTTTTCCCAATTTAGACAAATATGGTGTCTTTACACCGTTTAAGCATTTTGTCCAAATGGGAGAGGCAAGTTCCGAATGAATTCTCAAATACCGAGAAGTCATCCATAAAGACTTCCATCATTTTTTCGATCATATCATGAAAAATAGACATCATACACCTTTGGAACGTGCCTGGTGCATTGCATAAGCCGAAAGGCATGCGACGATAGGTGAACGTTCCATAAGGACACGTAAATGTGGTTTTTTCCTGATCTTAAGGGTCGATGGGAATTTGGAAGTAACTCGAGAAACCGTCGAGAAAACAATAGTATTCATTTCCCTCTAGTCTCTTAAGCATTTGGTCCATAAATGGTAGTGGAAAGTGGTCTTTACGGGTGGCGTCATTTAACTTTCGGTAGTCAATGCATACATGCCATCCTGTAACCAATCGAGTAGGAATTAACTCGTTTTCATCATTTTCAACAACGGTAAAGCCACCCTTTTTCGACACAATTATGCACGAGGCTTACCCAAGGAAACTGTCGAGATAGGGTAAATTAATCCTGCATCAAGGAGTTTAAGAACCTCTTTTTTTATTACCTCGTGGATTTTTGGATTCACCCGTCTTTGGTGTTGGACCGCCGGTTTGTAGTCCTCTTCCATAAGAATCTTGTGAGTACAAAATTCTGGGTTAATACCCTTAATGTCGGAGAGTTTCCAAGCGATGGCTCGCTTGTGTGACTTCAAAACCTTTATGAGAGCGGCTTTTTCCTCGACACTCAAGTCTTTAGCAATTATGACGGGCAACTTGTCGTCACCCTCCAAAAATGCGTACTCAAGATGAGGAGGTAAGTCCTTGAGTTCGACCTCGGGAGGTTCATCAATTGAAGATTTATCATTTTTAGCTTCACAAACTTTAAGTTCTTTTCGAATTTCAGGCAAATAATTTCCTTGAGTGGGAGGGGGTAATGATGGATCATCATTGAGAAATGCTTCAAGAAGAAGAATGTCCCCCTCCGAGTCGTAATAAGAGTGATCAACTTCCGGTGAAGTTGGATCATCTTCAAGAGCGAGGAAAGCGTCGACTTCCTCGAGAAGAAAATCACTATCCCCGAAGGGAGTGAGGGTCGGAGAAGAGGTAGAAACGATCGGGTCATAATAAGGAGTGGGATTGCCACTCGCGATCACATCGGAGAAACCGAGAACTTCTTGAGAATACTCCTCACAAGCCATATCAATGACGTCGATTCGGTTAACCGAATTATCATCATAATTAGAGGAGTATCTCGAAGTTTGATCAAGATTGAATGTTACGGCTTCTTTTCCAACATGAAGAGTTAATTCTCCTTCGTAAACATCAATCAAGGCACGTCCGGTCTTTAAGAATGATCTCCCGAGAATTAGGTTAACTCAGGGATCGGCATCAAAGTCAACGACTACAAAGTCGGCCGGGAATTGGAACTTTACTACTTTTACGTAGACATCTTCGGCGATACCGATCGGTTGGGAGATCGAACGGTCCGCAAGTTCAAGAGTCATGCAAGTCGGAGTAAGTTTCGGAAGAGAAAGTTTTTTCCACACGGATAATGGCATGAGATTAATGCTAGCGCCAAGATCGGCCAAAGCTAAGCACTCATCCATTCCGGGAAAATCACACGGTATGAGAAATTTGCCGGGGTCTCTAAGTTTTTCGGGTAACTTTTTGAGGAGAACCGCCAAACAATGCTCATTTAAAGGTGTTCTTGCTAATTCAAACAATTTCTCTTTGTTACTAATTAAACTCTTAAGTGTCGAGGCAAATTTAGGCATGAGAATTAAAGCATCCGCGAAGCTAATGTAGAAATGCAAATCTTGAAAGATTTGGTAAAATTTCTCGATTTGATTGTTAGCTTTTTCGCGGATCTTTTGGTCATTAAGTCTAGACGGATATGGAATTGATGGTTTCGGGTTAGGCTTCGTAGCACTAACGGGAGCAACAACGGGCTCAAAATTTGGTACTTGAGGTTGAACTTGGACAACCGAAGGTTGGACGTCTTCGGTACTTCCGTTATTAGTAGGAGGCACCGTGTCCTTTGTCACCTCGGTTTCACGTTCCACTACTTTAGGAGGAGAAGAAGAAGTAGTAGGAATCGTGGGTCCTTGATAAGCAACACCGCTTCGGGTGGTAATACCCTTCAAGTCTTCCTTCGGGTTAGTAATGGTATTACTAGGGAGTGTCCCTGAACCCGAGGTAGAAGCGGTATTGGAATTCACGAACTTGGTAAGCATGTCCGTTAAATTGGTTATTTGGTTTTGCAAGTTTTGATTTTGATTTTGCATATTTCCCATAACTACATCATTAGCTTTGATGTAGTTTTGAAAGTCGTCATTCGACACACCTTGTGTTTGAGGAGCGGGAGCTTGGTAAGGCGGGGCTTGGTAAACCGGAGGTTGATTAACCGGGGGTCGATAAATTTGGCCTTGGTTGTAATTATTTCCCCGGTTTTAGTTGTAACGGTTTTGGTTATTTCCATGGTTTTGTTGAACGGGAGGAAAATCGGGAGGTCGAATTTGATTTGCAACCGGGGGTCGGTAACTGGTAATTCCTTGGTTGAAATTAGCCACGGCGGCTTGAGAAGCATATTCTTGAATATTGTCACGATAAACGTTGCCATCGGTGGCGGGACAATTTTGGTAAGAATGAGCACCACCGCAAGTAACACAACTCTCCTCGACCGCTTTTACGGTAGCGGGAGCTTGGGATTGGTTTTTCTTATCGAGAAGTAACGCTTTCACCATATCTTTAAGTTCGGCAACATCGGGAGAAATACCAGGGGTAGAATTGCTCGTACTCACTTTGGCAACAATCGGTTTGTTTCGTGAATTACGAACTTTGGATTTGCTCTCGATGATTCTTAGGCAATCTCGAGGCATTTTATCCAAAAAATTACCACCCGCGGCTGAATTCAACGAATCTTAATCATTAGAGTTCAAAGCATTGTAGAAAGTATCGAGTTGATGTAATTTCGAAAATCCATGATGTGGACATGCCCGAAGAAGATCGTTGAATCGGTCCCATGCCTCGTAAAAAGTTTCATCAAATCGTTGTTGAAATCTCGTTATTTCATTTCGAAGGTTTGTTGTTTTGGAGGGAGGGAAAAATTTGTTTATGAATTTCGAAACAAGATCATCCCATGTAAGAATCGATCGAGGGGGTTCTTTTTCAAGCCAAATCCGGGCGGCCCCCTCGAGAGAAAATGGGAAAAGCATAAGCTTAACCGACGTACTCGGGACGTTCGGAAACTTCATCGTAGAAGTGATCTTGTTGAAATATCGGATGTTTTGAACAAGATTAAGCAGACCATGCTTGATCTCAAAATTGTTTGCGTTGATCTCGGGAACAACGATTGCATCCTCGTAACCCTCGGTGAGTGCTTCGAGCAATTGAGCCATAGTACGATTATCTTCCATCGTAACTATGGGAGGATTTGGTTTTTCAATAGGTTCCACAAGATTAAATGGTTCAACA
>BQNB010178835.1:2500-12833 GCA_026074375.1 Tanacetum coccineum
GTGCATCAAAATTTCCTTTTTTGTGCATTAAAAAACGTATGAAAACTCAAAATTAGAAAAACTCCATTCATAACTTTTTCATGAACCAACATACACGATCTTGTGGAATTTTTTCAGAATTTTTTGAAAACTTTTTTAAAAACAGTTTCTTTTTTATTATTTCTCCCAACGAATATTTGTCCTATTTATTTTCACCTTCATAAATATATTATATATAT
Organism: Tanacetum coccineum; assembly: GCA_026074375.1. Lineage (NCBI taxonomy): Eukaryota > Viridiplantae > Streptophyta > Magnoliopsida > Asterales > Asteraceae > Tanacetum > Tanacetum coccineum. Next base: position 2,719 of record BQNB010178835.1, read on the forward strand.
ATAATATATCATATATACGTATATAAAATAAATAAAGATAAAAATATATATATAATGACGCCTTATAATCCACCACTTATAACGCGAAAGCTTTCGCATAATTATGCTCATAAGACGTGAGACTCGGTCGTACCGTCACGTCACGTCTCACGCTATTTATAACCTTCCGATATACCATGCATATAGTTATCTTATAATCTTTGTCATAAAGAAAGTCATTTTTTAGAAACCCTCAATGATTTTACGATGATTTAAGAATCCTAAAGTCACTAAAAGTAGAAACAAGTTTTTGCTTCAACAACGAAAAGCTATCAAGAGAGAAAAAAATCATTCTATCTGCTATCTCCTACTCCAATTAAAGATGCCCCAATAGTTCCATGAATATAGTGACATTACTTTTTATTATTATTACAAGGTTTAATACGGAATAATATGGAACGAATGAAATGTTTTCAGTAGTTTATGTATATCTTTCTAGATTTTTTTTTTGAACATCATCTTTCTAGATTTGTTCGATGTTAATGTTTTTTTTCCGCTCAAAATTACCTGATAGTAACATTATAATGTTAATAATGGAAAGTTACTATACCCATAAAACAAGGCTTAAAACATTGTTACGTGATCGCTCAAAATTACCTGACAGTAACATTATAAGGTTAATAATGGAAAGTTACTATACCCATGAAACAAGGCTTAAAACATTGTTACGTGTTTGCTTAATGGTCGACATTTGTACATTCTTCCTTGTCGTCATTACTACCACGTGTCCAATATTCCACGTGACGACTTCATTCTCTTTTGATTAAACAAAAAGTTTGACTCAGAAAACCACGTTGACAGAATTAGAATCAAGCTAATTTAAAAAGAACCAAAAAAGTCAACGAATTATTCTAGGGTTCTCATCAGATGCTCGTATTTTTCAACGGCTGTTGATGGCACTGCCAGCATTGATTTGATCGAACAATCGTTATTGTGTACTGGCAATAGTATGCAGTATTTATCTGTACATACGGGGGACACCTGAACAGGCCTCCCTAGCCCAAAGTCAACACATTCTAAACCAATGCTTGACCATTGCGATAGAATTAGTATACCTGTTGAGTCGGGCACCAGACTTGCCCGACTCAAAGTTACCAAGTCAATTACTTCTCGGACGAAAGTGTCATTGACACGGTTCTTTGCTTCCCTTATTAACTCGGTGGCGTGGTATAATCCCTTCTCCGTTAGCTCTTTTGTAGTCGTCTGAGCGCAACCGAGTACAATCGCGTTGCCATAGTATTCACTAGGTAGACTCGGTTTGACTCGGTTGCGGATGTTGATACTAAATAATAATTTTAGTTTTTGTTGTGGTGGAAAGTTTAGTGCTCGGGCCCATGTTCGCCAAATATGGGCAGACACGACCTCGAACGAAGTGAGTGACGATTTGTTGAGTCTACTTGTTGAGGCAACTAGACTCTTTAACTCGTTTATTCTCCATTCATGAAATGTGGTTGATGTTGGAGTGAGATCACCCTGGTTAAACTGTGTCAGAAACTTACAATGGTCGGTGACTCGGTTAAACTCGGGGTGATAACTCTGACTCGGTTCGAATGTATATTTTTTCGGATCAAGCAGGTGTCTTTCCCAAATGGGGTTCGGTTTAAATCCCACGGAATTGCGGCCAGTAGCTAACTCAGCAAAATACCTCAAAAACGCGACACTACCAATACCGTCACATATACAATGACTAAATCCGACACCGAGAGCAACCGAACCATCCGATAGCCACGTCAGCTGGACAACCAAAGGTGGAACCCCTTTTAAAACATCCGTAACTTCCAACATTAAAAGCTTTCTCCAATCAGTCACAAATCGAGGGGCTTTTTCGAAATCCGTAACACTAAACTCACTTACGGACTCAACAAAAACAGCCCCTTGTCCACGGCATATAACTTCAAGACACGAACCATCTGATCGAGCACTGACTCGACCAGATAAAGGATAATACGGTACGAGAGCTTGAGACAAAGCTTCTTTAACTCGTGCCACAACAATACTACGTTCGACCAGACCATGATCATGTTCCGGCCGAAAGATTAGCAAATACTCAATCGTAAACCGTAAAAATAGCTGTGAGTCGATTGATGAGAGTTTTAGAACATGTGAAGGAGTTGTGCAAGATGGAGTGATCATAACAGCTTCTTTCACTTGTACATTAGAGCTTGAGTTTGAGCTTAAGCTTACGCTACCCATGTTTGTCATTGTTTATGAAAGTGAATGATGTATCAATGCTTTATAAGCTTGTACACATATGGTTGTATGTTTATGTGCATATAGGATATTTAAAGATGTGTATGAGGTGGTTGATATAGTTTATATATATATATATAGAGGATGAGTTGTGGGGTAGCTTTAAAAGGTGTATCAACTGTTAAAGATTTGTAAAAGATTCTCCGGGGATTGCTTTTAAGGAAATATGTGAATACATGCGACTCATCACAGGTCACATATTTGAAAATTTCTGTCATTTTGTGAAAGTTAATAGATATGCATGGTCTGGTAAAGATTTTGTTTTAACCAATATCTATCAAAGTGAAAATGGTTAGTTTAATTTAAAGCATCCGGTATGTTGTAGTGGTTGGCAGTTTTCGTCGATAGATTTAGACGTTGTGAGAAAGTCAGTGGTTTCAATGTCGATTGACTTTCAAGACAAATTTAGAACTCTGAAAGCTCGTAGTTTTTCTTATATACTATATATAAGTCACTTTTGTACAAAGCTATTTGAACGAGTTTGATTTTTTTTTATCCAAATGGATCAATGTGTCCATGTTATGTTTAGGCTACATAATTATCACTTTGTAGGCTGTCTTCTTGATTGTTTTTTAAACCCATTTTGTTTATAAAGGTTTTCTAAACGCGATACGCTGATATGATTGTTGAATTCTTGATAACATTGGCATTAGTGGTGAATCTCGGTGATGGAATCAGAGTTGTTATCGACAACATTAAAGCAGTGAGTATGATATCGTGTGGGTCGATGGTTTCTAGTGGAATGTTAATTTTGGAATGACTGTAACAGTTTAGCTCCTCTATACAATTTTTTTATATATATAAATGATACTGTTGTGAAACAACGGCCTAATAGCAACCTATGAAAGAAGAAGAAAGTATAGAGATCATCAAGACATATGTATTTCATTAAGATTGATTTGTTACAAGTGCATACAAGTCCATATATATAGTCTTTAGTCATCAATACATTAAGTACAAACATTATTGAGCCATAATAATAAACCGTTACAGAATATGGATAGCCACATAATAAATAAATATTTATAACAGTATATACTTAATTTGGAGAAGTTTTAATGAAAAATACATCTCAGATTGATAAGTTGTATCCACCTTTATTACTCATATTTTAAAAACCCTATGGGAAAAACCATAGCTAAGTAAAAAAGAGTGCAACGTGTAATATTCACCCCTCTGATGATAGATCACTAGATCACTGAGACTCCCCGCAATCCAATGCCATGAATCCAACTTCTATGAAGGTGTAGTAGAGAAGTGCCTGTTAAAAATAAGTTCCTTGTTTGCTTATCAACTAACGAACCTTTGATGTATCCGTCCTTAAGTTAAGCAATACATGCTGCATTATCTTCATGTACAATTGTGGGACCTATCTACTTGAGAGAAATCCCCACAAGATTCACGATATATGTTGTATCACACAACACACTATTCAATCATAACACATTCTTGACTCTATCGCTTCATGGATTGGCCAAGATATTTGCGTAATTATGATGAATTGTACTCATTGTTTGCTTATGGAACGTCATGAAATACTGCATTGAAATAGCTGTGAAAACATATCCATGTTGGGACCGACCGGTATGGGGATCAAACATATATCCTGCATCTGCAAAACTAACTAGATTTCTTTTGGATGGGTTAGTATAATATAAACTCATATATGTACCTTGAAGGTATCGTCAATATTTGTTTCATCAAACACACCCCACACTGTCCAATGTTATTCTTTTTTTATAACCACAAGCTATAACCTTGCTAATAAGTTTCAAACAGGAATGAGATAAATCGAGTCTTGTATGACTCGCAAAGAAATAAAAAATGGTCCCCATGACACTTACATAAGGTATTCTGGACCAAGAATTTCCTCATCATCATTTGTATGTCGAAATGGTCATTTTCAACATTTAGGGTCCTTAAAACCATCGAGGTGCTCAATAGATGAGATTTATCTATATATAATCATTTTAACAATTTATCTTTGTATGCATTTTGGTGGACAAGGATTCCATTCTTTAGGTGTTCAATTTCTAATCCGAGACAAAAATTTGTCTTTCCAAGATCTTTCATCTCAAACTATTCCTTTAAGTATTCAACTGTCTTTAGAACCTCCTGTTGAGTTTCGATAATATTCAGATGATCAACACACACAATAATTATGACATATTCACTAGCATGCTTCATCCATTTTATAACATCTCAACATCACATGGGCTTTATTTATTTATCTTTTTAGACATGTATTGGTTACTTATTATATTGCCAAACTTGTAAATATTAAATACATTATTAGATCCACCACATGAGAACATGTCTTATTTCCATGTCTCCATGTCTTTACACTAAACTATTGCCCATTAGAAATAATTTTGAGATATACCATAAGCCCCATTAGATAGTATTTTACAACACATCCTAATCCTCTTGGATATTCACCGTTTATCATACGGTATATACTGCCTCATTAAAAACCTTATCAAGAAAAACCCAATGAGGAAAAAACTTTGATGAAGGAAAAGAGTGCAGTGCGCATAATGCGCTCCTTCTCAAATTAATGTAAAATATTCAAAGCATCGAATGCTAATCTTCTGAACCGAGTTTGCTCAATACTTTTGTTGACAACAACTTTGTAATGAATTTCCACCCAAATTGTTGATGTTAAGAATAAGTCCTGCAATGATAACAAAATATATGTGTAGCTTCTAACCCAATATCAAATACATTGGTTGGAAAATATACAATACGTGTAGAAATATTAACAGAGAAAAATATATTCTCATGACGCATATTAATTGCAAAATTAACATCAAAACCTCAATTGCACTTATGTATGGTACTTGAGGACCACTCATTTCTTAGAGACATGTGCAAAAGCAATTTATATAAGATGCGTCCAAAATGATTTTGATCCATATAAGGATTCATTCAATTTAATGAAATAAAATTATTGAGAACTTTATTAATTGTTTCTAAAAGTTGAAATTATGAGTAATGCTTGAGGCATTACATATCCTTCGTGGAATATGAAGCTCTAATAAACCCTATTTTTAAGGAAAAAAAAAACATCTATATATCTTATCTCAAAAAATATGCATAAGATATTTACATCCAACCTCGAGATAATATGTACTCCTGTAATAATTAACGTATCATTTTGTGAATATATTTATTTTTTTCACAAATCAATTATTAGAGCACATAACTTTGGAGCTCTTATTTCGGTTTCACACCATAAAAAAACCGATGTATATCCAATACGTTTTATACATGTGATGTGTATGAACTTTAACGTTCCAATACTTTTAGATTTGCAAGATACTAAGATCATTTTAATGTTGGCCAAACAATTCATTGAGCGCAAACATTTGGATATTAATATGATTTATGATCCTCATATATGCAATATAGCAAGCAATATATTATATGTAACAAAACCATCGACTCGATATGTTTCTTGATTCCATTTCATATAATTCAATGACAAAATAATTTATTGAGATCTCATTAGATTAGTCTGAGGTTCATTGAAACCATACATGTCTAGTGTCCTTTATGAGACTATCATGGGTGTCTTTTATACCTCGGAAGAACCATCTGTTTTCCATGTCCCATATTTTTCATCGAGGATATTATTTTGAATCAATTAGTCTACCAAGCTAGAGACATGTCATAATAAATAGTGTCCTCGAGGGACAACATAAAATTTCATGAAGCATGAGACTGAAATTTTGTATGAGCAATTAGATTAACTATAAAATTTCTCTTTCGAGGATCAATAGAATATATAATTTCATTTTGAATTTGCAGCTATACTTTTTCTCACTCCTGGAGGACTTATCCTTCTTCTATATCCCGTATATGTCATTTGGTGGGATTAATTTGCAACAAGAAAAAAAGCTTAAATGAGATAGTGTGTTGTTTATAAACCAAAAAACCAATTATAAAATGAGGATTTATAATAACATATTGGCATGAATGCTATATTTTATGTAGTTGTGCATACTTATAATATTGCCCCGATAACAACAAAACCAAGTTTATTATCTCATTTTCATTTAATAATTTAGAAGTAATTCATCGCATATTCATGATGAAATACTTACTTTGGAATGTTAGGCTCGCATTGAGCTATTAATCATGCAAACTCGAGGTTGCAATATAATGACCATTTAGACGATGCATCGATTTTAAACTCTAAATGGTTCATACAATGGATTTGTATGCCTACATATATCCACTTGTTTTCTTTCAAGAAAATTGAGGAATTGAGTCCCCATTGTAGCTTATAGATTAATAATCAACTTCTTTTGAGAGATAACAACATTAGATTGAAGAATCGTGTTCTTCTATAGTTTCGCATCATTAATGACTCGGGATGGTGTAACAAACCAATTAAATAAAAAAAATATAAAATAGAAATAAATAAATAAAAATACCAGTCATGCCAAAAAATATTATAATTATTGCTCATAACTTATGTTATGAGCTAGATTACTTTACAAATCTTTATATAATCATGTCCGAGGAAGACACAAAAGAATATAAAGTACCTTAATATAAACTATCGTTCCTCATGACAATTTATATGTTTTCTATTACGGAGCAAAATGTGTTAGCATAGACTCTTACATCTATGAATATAGTGTGTAATATCTTTGACACACTTGTACTTTGCATACATCACATTGCATTTTTTCATAAATATCATTTTTTGTTTGCTCCTTTCTTATTTTATTTTGCCACTACTAGTGGTTTGTCATTGTCATACTACTTTGACCATATTCTTTACCATGCTAAATGATCTTTAAACATTTATCATTACATAATCACATTCACATAGGAGAGAATGATTATCTTATATTCGATCATTTAATCACATTCCACGTTGAGGGAAAGTAGATCTATATGTTGATCATTTCTTTATCTTACCTGAGGGCATGGATATATCACGTTGATCAATTCATCTTTTTATCTTGCAAACTGAGGGTTTGCCGAACGATTTCCTTTGAATTAACACGATAATAATTAATTTGACCACATCCATAATCACGATATCTACATGATCATCGTTATTGAGTCACATTCAGTTGAGTGAATGAAAGTTTGTTTTCTTCAAGGAGATAACAAATAGATGTTAAAACAAGAAAAGGAAAAAAAATGCATAAAGAATCCGATTAAAAACATAGTAAAAACGAAAGGTTACAAACAATAGAACTCAGAGGTTCTATGACAGAACACTAAAAAACTATTTTATGTTATTTAATTTTTTTTTGAAGAAATCATGATAGAACTTGAGGTTCTATATATACATGTTTTATTTTAAAACATAACACGAGGTTATGTTATTGATTCTATTGATTGAATCATCTTAGAACTTTATGTTCTAACTATTATGTTTCTTTCTTTAACATAATATGATATTATGTTGTTTGATTCTCTTAAAAGAATCATCATACAACATTATAATCATAACTTGAGGTTATGATATTTCACTTATTTTGAGAGAATCATGATAAAACATTAAAATATTAACGTGAGATTATTGTATTTTGATTATGTTCATCGTAGTAGAACTTGAGGTTCTATAGTAAATAAATGTAATACATTTTGTAAAACCTTCTTTGTTTGTTGGGCTTTAGGTTGTAAATGCACCCGCAATGCAAAACTAATTCTTTTACGTAAAACAAAAAAAAACACTTATTCTTTTGTTTATACTAATTCAGTTGTATCTCTATGCCACAATATTAGATGTTGTTCACGAACTAAACAACAATGATAAACATAATATTATAAAAATGATGATTGATGATATTGTATATTTTTACAATAGCCAAGAATCTTGCCAGAAACTCAGAAAAAAAATTCAATCATACCTACGGTCGTTCTTCTTTCATCATATCTTTTTTTTTCAAGACTATCGTGCTGATAACGTGTTGTGAAACAACGGCCTAATAGCAACCTATGAAAGAAGAAGAAAGTATAGAGATCATCAAGACATATGTATTTCATTAAGATTGATTTGTTACAAGTGCATACAAGCATTAAAGCAGTGAGTATGATATCGTGTGGGTCGATGGTTTCTAGTGGAATGTTAATTTTGGAATGACTGTAACAGTTTAGCTCCTCTACACAATTTTTTTTATATATAAATGATACAATGGCTTTTGTGCATATTTTGAATATATATGCAATTTTGTATCTTTTGAAGGTAATTTTGCAAAAAAGTAGTAAAACTAAAATGCTTGACTTATCAGATGACATTAGTAAAATTGTCAAAAATAAGTACATGATAATCAAGAGAATATTTGGATATTACGGTAGCATGTATTATTTGTAAGTTATAACCATGCTCAACAGATAGAATGTTACAGTTAAGCAAGAATAAAACCTTTAATAATGTAGAGATGACAACTACCGAAACAGAAGGCGAAATATTTTGACTTGTTAAGTATTTCCAACTGCAAGTTACTGATCGAAAAAAAAAAACCGAATTGTTGGGCAATGACACACATACTAACAATTTATATAGAATCATGGAAAGATTTGTATGCAATTTTTTGCTGAATAATTTACTTTAAAGAACGAGTTATATAGCGACGGTGTTGCGACGGAGCATTTTTAAACACGTATATAAATGTGTGATTATTTAATTATGATTTTTTATATCATTTACCGAATAATTTTTTATCGTAAAAAGTACAATCGAAGCTCGGACAAAATGCATAAAAGAAAGAACCATGCTATTTTCGAGCAATTTGATCCAGCGGTTCACCTTTATCCAAAGTGTCGTGGCGCATGAAAACTTGGATCCATTGAATTGACTGTTTTTTTTACAGCAAACGCAGGAAACTGCAATATAAGAGGTTAAGGTTAAAATTGAAAAAAAGAATTACTTTTGTATGCATTAAAGCTACAATTTTTATTACCAATACTTGCTAATACACACTTGTAAAAGACCACCAATTTGATAAGAGACAATTTTTACTTAAATCAATAGATAAGAGACTTGGAAATAAACCACGACCTATATCTGACGTGAGCCACGTTCGCACATTATCACAATATACACATTTTCCATAAAATTTCATGAAAATAATACACAGAAAGAATAACAAAGCTGGAATAATATTGAAAAGAGCTTAAACGTGCATGTACAGTTTTCGATTGCATTGTGTCCACAAAATGTCCGTCAAAAGAAAACTCTACAACTGCTGCAACATGCGATAAAGAAGTTTATAAGCGCATGTCGCCTTACCATAGCATCACCCTTTTGTACATGAATTCGTCGTTATGAGGACGTCATAACCCATAGATATGGAACCTAATACATTGTTCATTTTATATTCAGAATTTGTATGTAATCTAAAGTGGACGTACTAAAATTAGAGCAAGGAGGATAAAAGAAATCAATACAAAGATTTTCTGGTAAGGGGCTAAGGTTAATTGTTTAAAATAAAGAAGCCCATATAACAGCTCCTTCGTGCCACAACCCCCCAACACACTTCCCTCATACCGATTTCCCCAAAAGCATGACGGGAAAAATATATATGATTTTTTTCCATTCTCCCAACACTAATGCTAGCATGAAAACTTGTCATATGACAGACAACCTAAATAAAGAAATTGAACAATGCCTCAGTAATTAGAATTAGAAGACGCATACTTTGATCAAACAATGTAATGTTCACAAAATGCAGTTGCAACGGGTTACCAAGCCATCACAACCAAGCAGTTACCATCCAAATTAGATACAGCAAAGCAAACCATGAAACACACCCAAAACTATATTACCCTTAAACAACATTTCATGGTCTAAAGTATTT
>BQNB010178838.1:0-12833 GCA_026074375.1 Tanacetum coccineum
ACTAGAGAGAGAAAGAGAGAAGGAAGTATTTCTAGTGAGAGAAAGTAAAAGAGAGAAATTTGCATAAGTGTGTGTGAAATAATACAACCAACCGAAACCCTTTCCATAGCTGGAAAGGGTATAAATACTTCCTAAGTGTGACGTGTGAGCTTGGGGCTCATGGGCTTTCCACGGGCCTTGGGCTAACAAGCCTACTTAAGTTCCAAAAATAACTAAACGAGGTATCTAATGATATCTATGGAAGTGACCGACACTTTCGTGTTCCTAAAATCTCCCCCTAAGGGAGGTCACTCCATTTTACAAAAACTTAAACCTAGCATACTATGAAGGTCTTCGTTCTTGTGCTCAGAGACTTCATGTTCCTTTTCTTGTGAATATAGAGTAGTGATCATTGACTTTAGGCGTGAGCTTGTTGATGCGTATTTTATTTTAAATATATTTTTTTACCAAGTTTTAAATTTATAAAACTCGTTTCACCTTACAAACGCACTAACGCGCAGAGAACCCGATCGTGAGTAGTGTAGTTATGATAAATCTGAGGTCGTCCTAATAGCTAAAAGGCGAAAGTAAATCTGAGTTTAAAGTGTCACGTTTTTAAAGTTGTTTTATAGATTGGATTTAAAGAGAATAAATAAAAGGAATTAAACTAGTTTTACTCAATCAGTGGAATTGGTATAGTGGAAAACAATTAAGAAGATGAACCCATTTAACTTAATTAAATATCCAAGGTTGAATTATCTTGATCTCAAGTGCAATGTCTAATTCTTGTTTTATTAGTGGTTTATAAAGTCGATAGACTTGAATATGCATATGCAGTCTATCCTATACTTCTCGCGATTCTGACTCAGTCCAAATCGTATAGGAGGTAGGATATCCAGGTTGTAGTGATTAATCCCAACTATTCCCAAAACATATCTAATAACCTATAAAGATTATTAACCCTCTCTGAAAGAGTTCCTGTGCTTTTTAAGTATATTAAGTGATAAGTGCGGTGACCGGTTAGTTCCTACACTAGGGGTCGGAGTCATAGATCCTCCCTAGTACCCGTTGGATCCCATATTGACTAGATAATCTAATAATGGGGCAAGCCAGGTCCAAACCACCCGTACTACCAAAACCCAGGGTTACACGATAGTCAAGGAATATCTAATGAAACAATAGTGAGACAAAGAGATCAAAAATAATTAACCAATGAATAATTAATAAATTAAATGACAAGAGTAAAATTAAACATAATAAATATCAAGCATCAACAAATTAAGCCGAGACCAAATAAATTATTAAAAATAATTAATTGAAATCAAACTGTAATTGTTGAGGAATCATGTACAAATCATGCTGAAATAATGCTCCCGATCTTCTAGTTGGATCCCGTGGCGAACCCCGAAAGGGTTCGCCCTATACCCGAATCAAGCAGCTAGGCAAGCTGCTTCTCTCTTTCCGTGATGCGTTGAACAGGAACCAAAAGGGAATAAACCCTTTTGAACCCTTTTGGTCCTTTTTGTCTTTTTCGTCGGCAGAACACAAAAACTAAAAGAATGCCTCCAATATCATTCTACGAATGATATTTATATAATATTTAAAGTTTGGTAACTATACAAGTTCAGCCCCTCATCTTTAATTGCAAATAGTAAATAATTAATGAAACTTCATCATTTATGCGCAACTTTAGTCCCTGTGATGAGTCATACTTTACGGCGTAACCCAATACTTGGTTACGTCGTAACACTTCTGACGCGGCTTTCCTTCATTAAGAGATAATATTGGTTACGGCATAATTAAAAATCTCGTTGCGCCGTAACCCTTAGTCAGCAACAATATATTTTCCATTAATAATAGATTACGGCGTAACTATTTGGTGCGTTACGCCGTAAAGCCTCGTCGGCACCGAATAATCGTAATATTTAAGTGATCTTCCAAATCTTCATAATAAGTGATCAATTACGGCGTATCTCTTGTTGTCGTTACGCCGTAACTTCATCGTCAGCACAATTCCATAAGTAAAAACTGGTTACGGCGTAATCATAGTATCAATTACGCCGTAACTCATGAATAATGCAGATTTTGATGTAAAAAAGCCGTTTTTCCGCATCTTTTCCGTTCCATTGCCAAAATTACCTAAAATACAAAATATAAGCGAATTAAGTACTAAAGCGATATAAAGCAGTGCAATAAACGCAGGAATTTAATATGAAAAAGTATTAAATATTTGATGTTATCACTTGTTCCTTTAGCTTGACTTGTATGTGATCTTGAGAACTTTGAGATCATCAGCCACATTCAATCTCTTTGTCATTATCTTGTGTTATGTGCCAACTGTGTACTTCTCGACTACCACAGTACATCTATAACGGAGATAGGAAAGAGCTATGGCTGGGAACCGAGATACGAACTAGATAATGACACAGAGTAGTTCAAGTTTCATCATAACTCACCTAAACCCTCCCCACTCCTACCCCTACCAACTTGCCCCCAAAACCCTGCAAGTCCTCACAAAGCTCCCGTCTTCTCACGTTCCGCATCCCATTACTCTCTCAAACGCGTCGCAAACACGACTCCTCTACTTGACCCGCCCACTCTCTTTCTCATCCCAGTTCTCTTAACTTTATAACACCTCCTGTCGCTTCGAGAGCGAAAAGCGTAAGGATATTAGAGTAGCGGAAGTCTGGAAACATGTACTTGAGCTTTCATGATGTCTTTATAATGTCGATCGAGTATGAGCATAGGGCAATGAATCTGTGAGTCAGCATGGATGGAATGGTGTTTTATGAATTTCCCTCAACGTTTTATCTTACGTGAGGACTTTAATGAACAACGTTATATTTTCGATTAACTTTTCTATTTTTAGAAAGTTACTATTTTCGGAAAGTTACCATCTTTGGTTAATGTTTAAATATATCTAAGTTATTTTTCAATACTTATCATTTTTATTTCATATCATGTACTTTTGTTAAAATTTTTTATAAGTCTCATATAACCCGTTGACTTTTTAAATGTCAACATTTGACTTTTATATTATAGTTTTTTGTACCCCAAATCTGACATGCGCCAAACGACCCTCTAAATCACATTTTCACGATTCGGAGTAAAAAGAGATTTTATGCGAAACGATATTCCGGACAACTTTTAGTTTTAGCCGAGACCCAAAACTCGACGGAAAATGACAAAAATTCCTCTGCAAGAATCTGCTGTAACTTGTATTTTTAATAAAAACGTAGCAGTTTGACCATCGGTTTTGACCCGCTATATCACGTTTTCGTGACTTTAACCAAAAAGATATTTTATAGAAATATCATTCCGGACAACTTTCGTGCTTCGCCGGAAGGCCGAAACGGACTCGAAAGTGCCCAAAATGGCTGTCGAAAATCTGATCAGCAACCAATTTACTAAACATAGCTGTTTGCAATTTATAAGTTTTTCGAAACTTGTTTTCGCTCTAGTTTCTTCGTTATTAGGAGTTAGAAGCTCTACCTTATACCAAAACGATCGTCTCGGAAAGCTTTATCAAATTTTTCTATATAAAAAAAAAATTAGATTTTACAGAATCTCGTGCCTCGTTTACCATGTTAAACTTTCTGCTCAGAATGTACCTTTTGTAAATCACACCAAAACTCATTTTTGACCAAAAAGCTCATCTAAAACACATCTAATATGACATATAATTTATACTTAACCCACTTAATCATTTTATAACATTGATTAACTAATCGGCGCAAGATCTTATAGATTTCATCACATGCATAAATCGAAATCAAATTAAGAACGAAACAAATGATAAAAGAATACTCACAACAACACACAAGGTGTTGGTTTCGGCCTTCCTTGTGGTTCGAACCTACGGACGCAAACACAAACCCGAAACCGAACACTTTCCAATTTAACCAAGCTTCAAAACACAACAATCCAACCCTTTTACACTACTTTTTAACTCGAAAATCCTTGAAACTAACTCGGATTCTAACTCAAAAAATACTCATTGCATGAGTTATTTTATTGCGTAGATATCTAGGAAATGAAGAGAGGATTCAGAAAATATAGGTTGATGACTTTTTCTGGCGACTCGGCGGTTTCCGGTGACCAAAAAACTTTTCCAGTGGTGGTGGAATGGTGGTGGCAGCCGGCGGTTCAAAGAGGGAGGGGGAGAGAAAATGTTTTTGGTAAAAGTCTTTATGTGTGTGTTTTAGGTTCTTATTTATAGAAAATTACTTTGGTCATTTGGCAACAATAGTCCTTCTTTCTTTTTCTTATTTAATTTTTGACACACCATACTTTTCCTTGAGTTAAAAACGACAATCATTGCTCGAGATTACACTTCCGAGACCATTTTTATTTTCCGTTACATTTTATTGGTTTAAACATTTAATAAAAAGTATACATTTTAAAACACGAATCCGGCTCAAGACAAGGAACAAATTCACGACATCCATAAAATAACAAATTTATGATCTTAAAAATAATAACGAGACGCGTCGTAAATTTTCACGATACTCAAAATGATTAACGAACGCGCGGTCAAACGTTGACTCGCGAAATGTCAAAAATAAATATTTTAAATTTCCGTCCGCAATAAAATACGAAAAATAATTATTTACGACACTTAAAATTTTAAATGTCGACGTTCGCTTACGAAAACCCGTAACATAATAATAATGACGTCGAATTCGCGATCGTCATACGCGTCGTGAAACTCGGGTTGTACAGCTTATGTGATAAGTATGAGATATTTTTGTAAAAGATATGTATAAGTTATTTGTTTAGAAGATCATGATAACTTAGGAATATATTGTAAGCCGGTTAGGACTCATTGGTGTATAAAAGGAGGTCCTAGGGCATAGAGTTAGATATCTAGAAATCGTTTTGTTTTGATATTAATATAGCTTTAAGGTTTTGTAACCCTAACACTATTAAGAGTGTTCGTATTATATTGAGGCTGAAAGTTTCAAAAGAGGTAAAAACAAGTTGCGAAAATATATTCGACAAAACCAAATCACGTCGTTCTAACTTGTATAGTCGCGTTCCTCATAAGGAACAATATACGTCACAGAATATATCCGATTAAAATAATTATTACTTCGATCTCCCGAGAAATTTTCTAAAATAGATGGATCGATCCAAACTTATGGGATCATAAAAACAACCAAAACAAGGCGTCACCTCGCTTATCAAACCACGGCTTGAAACTTACGTCGTAAATTAAAATCAAAGTATATGTCGCACTCAAATACGGAATTATACCAATATTCAAAACCGAGAATTTGCTTCGTTACCAAAAATCCAAAACACACGTCGCTAACTAAAACCAAGATAGACGTCAATAATCAAATTCGATATATATAATCATATCATTATCCAAATTAAAATACTCATCATTATTCAAAACCAAAATACACATGTCGCCCTTCCGGTCTCGTTTAATAATGCCCCTCCGGTTGAGAAAAATAATCCGAAACACATTAGATCTCCTAATCACCTTATGAAATTGTTACACATGCCCACATAATCACATAAGTACCTATTGTACGCTCGCCATCTTTTACATGATGACTCGATGAATTGGCCTCATACAAAGGCATTCATCACGCCCACTTTCAACCAAGCATTGACGATTATTATCACATATCGTATTCGCTTTCCTTTGGAGCTTTTGGCATAATTATTCATTATAACACTTAGATTTATACCCCTCTGGTCACATTTTCTTCATCGTACCGAGCTTGCCACAAAGTCAAGCCACTTCGATGATAATTCCAACATAAACAAGGCTAATTCTAATTGGTCTACACTCACTCTCATGGGAACTTCAAGCCACAATCGTCAACAAGACTTTTGGCGATGTCCACCCACCTTATTACGTCCTAAATTCTCACTTGGGCGATTACACCCATTCGCTTACAACCTAAGCCGCATCACTGGCCACGAAAAAGTGACATGAACGTTCACTACCATTTAAAGCACATAGGGCACATATTCCACATAATTCGGCGATGACAATCCCGCTACTACACATAATGTCAAATGACAGATCAAAATCAATTAAAAAAAACAACGAGCATCATGGACTTATTGCTCGTTCAACGAAAATAAAAAATTTCAACGTTTCTTCGTGGCGACTAGCATCGTTGGCTTGGTCCCATCTCATCGTGTAGCATCATTAATGAATCAAATCATCAAGTCGAAATACTCACACTCCTAATTCAATATCGCTCGACTTAAGACGTTGGCTATTTCGGTTGTTCCTCCAGTAATGGAAGACGTTACCATTTAGCTAGAATCTCAATCAATTCGCCACTCTTTACGCCTTTGGGTCGTCACGTCCCAGAGTAAGGGCCACTACACTTAACCGTAAGTCAAGTATCGTATAGTGTCTCATTAAAATCCTTGACATCATCATGTATATTTACGACTATACTACCACTACACTCCATTTCGGGGAAAGAAGTCTTCTTAATGGCCATCAGTTGATATATTTAAGGCGTCATACATCCAATGTAGGAGAGGTCTTATCCATTTCTCACTTTCAACCTCAGGACTAACTATCTCAGCTTCCACCCACCTTAGGAATCTTTACATCTCCAAGAAGATCCCTTCTCAATGTCGATATCAGGTTTACACCCTTGATAACTCAAATCTATCATTGCTTACTAGCACACCGACTATACTGTGGTCTTGACACGTCTTAATAACAATCACCCACCGCTCCTAAACACTACGAACAAACATCAACTCCTTTCTAGACAAAGAATTTTTTTTTAAAAGAAAATTTTATTTGACACCATAGGGTCAGTTTATGAAATTTGAAAACCCAGTTTTCCATTGTTTGCACAATCAGTTTATACAACATAGTCAATATGATTCGCGCAACGACATTTGTTCATCACACAAGTTCGTTATCGCAATTCACAGTTTTAAAATCATTAACTTCACAAAACGCCATTAAATACAGTTTGGTCAACGGTCACGGCAAGTTCCAAAAATAATACCCACTCATGGACTATGCAAGCAAGTAATACACACGTGTGAAAATTCGCTAACTAAAATCACTTAATCACTCGAGTTCATATCAATCTCACAATGAGTCTAATGTCGTGAGGTATCAACAACCTCCTAGCATCACTCAACGAGATAATACCTACGACAACATCACTCATAAACCATAACAATAAGGGCTATCATAACAATGACATAGGGTGACAATGCCCATACATCCGAAATTTCCTAAAAAGGGGTACATAAATGGTTTCTAAAACCAAAACGTCCTACCATGACGGTTTCTATGTTTCTAATACATAGAACGATTTATACACGATCTATACATATTCATGAACTCTCATGGGTTCTAATTCAAAGCAATGGCTAAAGAATGCGTCATCACCACAACGCCGGTGGTAAGATAAAACCTTGAGGAAACAATGACCTCAAACTACTAAACTATTTAGGTTCTTGAAACCCTCCTAATTACTAATCGGTAAAGGATAAAAGTACGAGGTTTTCGCCTACGGAAAGCATTTTGAATCTATTTTCCAGAAACATAGGGCCTACTGCCCAGAAAGTTTTTTTTTGATCCAAGGTGAAATGACCCTTTTACCCCTGTTTATCAAAGCCGCCTATTTTTCCAAAATTTTATCGCTACACTAAATTAAGTGTATCTCCTAAACTGTGTGTTCGCAAAATCCGAAACGACCGGTCAAGTCTAAGTTTGTTTAATATATAGAACTTACAGTTTTACATATTTAGGTGTTGCTATATAAGTTTTTGAACTTATTACTCATTCAAATTCTGGTCTAAATTTTCTGACTAATTTTGCCATTTTAGCGATATCTCATTCGTCGGGCGTCGATATGACTCCATCCGAATTCATATATGTACCTAAGATGTCGTTCTATATCCTAGTCCAATTTCCCATGTCTTCATAGACCAAAAATATTTTGAAACATACCCAACAAGCTGCTATCCCAAAGCAATCCCCAAAGAAAGTTTGACAAATTTTTGTAGCTTACGAAAATGAGCAAAATTTGAAATTTATTGATGCTTTTGATGTGAAACCAATTGGAGGTGATAGCTCCAAGAGTCTTTGACAAGTACCTAAATTTTCTTTTGAAAAGTTATTACAAAAATATAGAGTTATACTCCTTTTCCCAACGGTATACCCGATTTGACTATTTTTACAAAAATGACGATATCTTACTCATCCGGAGGAGATACAACTCTATCCAAAGAATCACATACACTTAAGACATATGCCCACATCCATATTGGATTTACCAGGTGCCTTATGACAAAAAATAATTCACAATCAACCCTACAACCTGCTGGTTACAAACTGCCATAAAATCCATTTCAAAATCTAACCAAACACCATTTTAATTTCTCCAAACACCACAAAGCCATACCCAATGACTTAAAATTCTTTCGAACACATCAACTCATGAGTTTCCGGACCCAAAAGTTTCAAGACTTACTAAGTAGAGGTCGACACGAAAGAACCAAAGCACAACACACCAACTTTATTCGAAGGCTTCAAAGATAGTCGTTTCCAAACGACATGTTACGCGAGAATAAGTTAATAACCGTTTTCCAAAACAATGAAGGGTTATGGGATGACATATAAAAGTCGCACTCCCATTAACTGAAAAATTTCAAAACAATAGGTTACGAAACAACATATGCGATTCAAAAGCAACGGGAAAATATTCAAACTCAGAGTCGAACAATAAGTCACCCAATGGGATCGACAAACTACTAAGAAGGATTTTTAGTGTTGGTAGGAATACACAAACAAATTGGAGTAGCTGAAAGAATGGAAAAAATAAGACACTAATAGAGGCTGCTAGAACTATGCTAGCTAATTTAAAATTGCCAACAACTTTATGGGCTGAAGCAGTTAATACTGCTTGTTATGTCCAAAATAGGGTGTTAGTTATCAAGCCTCACAACAAGACTCCTTATGAACTTTTTCCAGGTAGAAAACCTGCCTTAAGCTTTATGAGACCATTTGGGTGTCCTGTTATAATCCTTAATACCATAGATCACCTAGGTAAATTTGATGGAAAGGCTGATGAAGAGTTCTTTGTAGGATACTCTACCAATAGCAAAGCATTCAGAGTATTCAACAGTAGAACTAGGATAGTAGAAGAGAACTTGCATGTACAATTTAGTGAAAATACATCTAATATTGTAGGAAGTGGACCTACTTGGCTATTTGATATAGATGCACTAACAAATTCTATGAACTATAAGCCAGTTGTTACAAGGAACCAATCTAATGGTAATACAGGTACAAAAGCATGTGACAATGCAGGTAAAGCTAGAATGGAGACAATACCGGGCAAATATTACATTTTGCTACCAATGTGGCCTGCTGATCCACTCTTCTCTCAGAATTCAAAGGATTCTCTTAATGCTGGATTCAAATCATCAGGGGAGGAAGAAAAGAAGGACGCTGAAGATCCAGGGAAAGATAGTGAGATTTCAAGTACAGAGGAGCCAAGAATTAATCAAGAAAAGGATGCAAGTGTTAACAACACTAACAATATCAATATTGTTAGTCTAACTGTTAATGATACTAGCATAGATGATAATGCTGTTGATGAGAATATAGTCTATGGATGTGCTGATGATCCAAATATACCTGAATTGGAAGATATTATCTATTCAGATGATGATGAAGATGTTGGTGCAGAGGCTGACATGAACAATTTAGATGCATTTATGCTTGTCATTCCTATTCCAACTACAAGAATACATAAAGATTACCTAGTTGAACAAATTATTGGAGACATGAATTCAGCACCTCAAACAAGAAGAATGACAAAGAATTTGAAAGAACATGGTTTGTTTAGTTCAGTTCAGCAAAGAACAAACCATAAAGACTTTCAAAACTGTTTGTTTGCTTGCTTTTTATCACAAGAAGAACCCAAGAAGGTAATCCAAGCATTGAAGGATGCAAGCTGGATTGAAGCTATGTAGGATGAGCTTCTACAATTTAAATTACAAAAGGTTTAGACCCTGGTGGATTTACCAAATGGCAAAAGGGCCATAGGCACTAAATGGGTTTACAGGAACAAGAAGGATGATAAAGGCATTGTGATAAAAAACAAAGCAAGGTTGGTTGCTCAAGGGTACACACAAGAAAAAAAGGATATACTATGATAAAGTTTTTGCCCCTGTTGCCAGAATTAAAGCAATTAGGCTATTCTTAGCCTATGCCTCTTTTAAAGACTTTGTGGTGTACCAGATGGATGTCAAGAGTGCTTTTCTTTATGGTAAGATTGAAGAAGAAGTCTCTGTTTATCAACCACCAGGATTTGAAGATCCAGACTTCCCTGACAGAGTTTACAAAGTAGAAAAGGCTCTCTATGGTTTGCATCAAGCTCCTAGAGCTTGGTATGAGACCTTGTCCACTTATTTGTTGGAAAATAGGTTTCAGAGATGACAGATAGACAAAACTATGGTCAAGTGCTTTGGATTCAAAATTAATTGCTTGATTATGGGTATAACTTTATGCATACAAAAATCTATATTGATAATGAGAGTACTATATGCATAGTGAAGAACCCTGTTTTTCATTCAAAAACAAAGCACATTAAGATTAGACATCACTTTATCAGATATTTTAATAAAAAGAAGCTAATTCAAATGATCAAGATTCACAGTGACAAGAATGTTGCAAATTTGCTTACAAAAGCATTTGATGTAAGTAGATTTCAATATCTGATTGCTAGTATTAGAATGCTAAATCTTTAAAGTCCTGATTATGAAAATGGTGAGGTAAAAGAATAAAAACAGAAAGAGAGATGTGTGATAAAAACAAACAGAGTGATTTGGTGAGTAAAAGAATTGAGAGAATTTGTGAGCTAAAAAACAGAAAGAGAGTTGAATATAGCAAAAACAGACAGAGAGAATTGTGAGCTAAAAGAATTGAGAGAAATAAAAAACAGACAGAGAGAATTGTGAGCTAAAAGAATTAAGAGAAATCAAAAACAGACAGAGAGAATTGTGAGCTAAAAGAATTGAGAGAAATCAAAAATAGACAGAGAGAATTTGTAAGTTAAAATATTAATTTGATGATGGAAATGCTGATTAGAAAGGAATTAGAGTTAATGTTGGTGATTCAAAGTTAATGCTGCTAGGCATAAACTTAATACTGTAGGTATAAGTTAATGCTGCTAGGCATAAACTTACTACTGTTGTTAAAATTTAATGTTGCTAGGCTTAACTTACTGTTGAGTTACTACTGTTGGGTTACTTACTACTGTCAGTTAAAAGTTAATGTTGTTAGGCATAACTTACTACTGCTAGCGAACGTTAATGTTGTTGAGGGTATTTATATAAATACTTCGATTAAGGGTTTCATTCAATCTTTTACTCGATTTCAATCTTTGATATACTCTCTAATCATAAACCCTAACTCAATTTTATCGTTAATCATCAAAACCCATCACAATGTCTGCTCTAAAGTTTGCTGATTCACACAACATGGTCGCGTTCTTGGCTAAACCCACTGAAAGTGAAGGGTTTGAGCAAATTGTGGATTTCTTGAATGTGAATCCTATCAAATATACATTAACGGTTAATCCTACAATCTATACTTTATGTATTGGCCAATTTTGGGCTACTGCAGAGGTGAAAACTATTAATGGAGAAGTTCAGTTGCACGCCCTAGTGGATAGGAAGAAGGTGATCATCACTGAATCCATAATAAGGAGAGATCTTCAACTGGAAGATGGTAAAGGTACTGATTGTCTACCCAATGCCACTATTTTTTAGCAGCTTACACATAGGGGTATGAAAAACTTTCTCAAAAGCTTACATTTCACAAGGCTTTCTTTTCTCCTCAATGGAAGTTTTTGATTCATACTATTTTGCAATGCCTAAGTGCTAAGTCTACTGCATGGAACGAATTTAGTAGCACTATGGCCTCTGCAATAATTTGCTTAGCCACAAACCAAAAATTCAACTTTTCTAAGTATATCTTTGAAAGTATGGTGAAGAATGTAGATAGTAGTGTCTAATTTCTAATGTATCCAAGGTTTGTGCAAGTCTTTCTAGATAAACAAGTTGGTGATATGTCTACTCATGATGAAATTTTTGTTACATCCTCTCACACAAAGAAGGTATTTGGTAATATGAAAAGAGTTGGGAAAGGATTCTCTGGAGCAGTTACACCCTTATTTCCAACCATGATGGTTCAAGCTCAGGAAGAAATGGGTGAAGGTTCAGCTATGCTAACTGATCCCCACCACACACCCATTATTCAACCATCAACATCACAACCTCAGAAGAAACAATCTAGGAGAAACAGAAAAAGGGCACTAAGATACCTCAGTCTAGTGTTCCTATAGAACATGTAGCAGGTAAGGCTGTCTATGAGGAGAGGGATGACAATTTAGAAAAGGGCTACCACTACTGCTGCTAGCTTAGATACAGAGAAGGACAGGGGTAACATTGCTAAGACCCAATCCAAGGCAACACTTAATGAGCCAAGTCCTCAAGGAACTGGTTCAGGTAGTGGTCCCAAGTGCCAAGATACCATATTGGGGGATGCAGAAGCTCAAACTAGGTTTGAGACTGCATCTAAACAGTCCAATGACCCACCTCTCTCAAGAGTTAACACACTTGGAAGTGGGAAGGACAGACTGGAACTTAAGAAATTGATAGAACTTTGTACAAAACTATCTGATAGAGTTCTTAACTTAGAGACAACAAAGAATGCTCAAGCAAAGGAGATTGTTAATTTAAAGAAGAGAGCCAAAAAGCTTGAGAAGAAGAAAAAGTCAAGAACTCATGGGCTTAAAAGGTTATACAAGGTTTGGTCTGTCTGCTAGAATTGTTTC
>BQNB010178840.1:0-12833 GCA_026074375.1 Tanacetum coccineum
AATATTTTTGGATTTTGAGAGTTTTTATGACAGAAATTGATAACTAGAGATCTATAACTACTTAAGCAAAAACAGATTAAGACAAATAACTAATAAGCATTATAAGAGATATGTAAACACTAATAAGCAAAGAGAATAAGCACATAAGCAATATTAAGCATATAAGCTATAACTAAGCAATTTAAACTGAAATTAGAGATTTATGAAAAGAGAAACTTACTTGATCCTTTAGCTAAACAAAAGGAACCAATAAAGGCAGCTACTAGCTCTCTAGCTTATGAATAAGCTAGAGTATAAGTCCTTGGGATCTCTTCCAAGGTAAGATCCCCTTCCAAAAGCTTAGATCCAATTAGATCCATAATATGTTTAACTGATTTAAGGTTTAGATAAGATTAATACTGAATTCAAACAGCTCTATTTCAGCTTATAGACTGAAAGAGCTTTTGAGTAGCTTATTAGCTTATGAGACAATATGGCTTATTAAGAGAGCTTATGACTTTAAATGAGAGCTTAGAAAACGGAATTTAAAACATTAAAAACTGAATTTCATTAACTGAAAAAGCTGATTACATTAAAAGAAAAGGAAATTACAAGAACATTTAAGTAAAAATACGAATTTAAGCTAAAATTTTTATAAAAACTAGAATCGACTACTAAAAAAAAACTAGATAAAAAAGATGATGTGTGTGTGAGAAGTGAGGTCTTTTTATAGTGCCCAGCTGAAGCTTCTAGGACCTCTAGCCCTGCTTTTCAATCTTTCAATCTCTGCCATTCATTTCTTCAATCATTTGATCATCAATTGTGGCCGTTTGATCAAGATGTGGACACCTGAGGATTGCCAGCGTGGCATTCTTTGATGTGACGTTTGTGTTAGTTTTGTGAGTGATTTAGCACAAAAACCCATCACAATTTGTGCTTCTTTCTTGGATTACGTGGCTTGAGCTTGAATGAGGATAAGTAATCCCTTGATAAAGACTAATTTGACCCTTCATTTGTGCTTGCGCTTCCTTGAATTGACCAACGCACCCTCTAATTTTGATTTGCCCCTTGTTTTACCATGGGGGTGAAATGAAGAAGACGATGAATAGTAAAAGAAGTTCCCGCTCCTTTTTTTGACAGTTAAAACTGTTGATCTTTGGAAGGTTTACACATTTGGTCCTTGTCTTTCTTTTCTCTCTTTCAAGTAATAAATGACTTTCGGAAATTGCAAGAATGGCCCTTGTAGATGAAAATTGCTAGGGTTTTGGCTTTTCTGGCTTCGGCTTTGTACTCTTCTGATTCTCGTGTCCGTGCTTGCCCGTTTTTGAATGTTTTCTTGTGATTTCTTTATTTATCCATCCCTGCACACACAAAACACAAATACAAGCATATTTTTGCCATTTTTGATCTGTTTTGGGTTTAATTAGGTCATTTTTGGTATAAAACGGATATGTGTATTCTACACCTATCAAAATTCCCCAAACTAAATGATTGTGTGTCCTCACGCAATATCACATGCCTTATAACCAAATACCTCGAAAATTCCCCAAACTAAACCTTTGAAAAGTAGCAAAGATTTTTGTTGAGAAAATTTAAGAGATCATAAGTTATAAAACACCCGACTTC
This sequence comes from Tanacetum coccineum, assembly GCA_026074375.1. NCBI lineage: Eukaryota > Viridiplantae > Streptophyta > Magnoliopsida > Asterales > Asteraceae > Tanacetum > Tanacetum coccineum. Next base: position 1,606 of record BQNB010178840.1, read on the forward strand.
CCATTTTCTAAGATTTTTCTCTTTTTATGATTTTTTTTCTTGATAAATAACTACCTAACTACGACTAATTTGTGTTGACATAATGTATTGTTTTCATTACCTTATTGGTAACTTTTAGGATCATAGAACAAAAAGCACAATTAAGTGTCTAAAAGATAACTTCATCATCTCCGATTTTGCACTTTTCCCATGCTAAGCTCAAAAATAAGATCATTGTTAATTACAAGTCATGACACTAACACTACTCATAAATATTAATTGTGTACTAAGTCTAAACATGTACCGAAATTTGGATTCCCTTCCCCATTTTTGAGGGAGTACTAATTTCAGATGAATAGAGATATCAAACCACTGTTCGATGGACCGATATTAGGGTTCCCTTTCATGGGGATCTCTAATTGCGATCCAAAAGAGATGAGAGGCATGAGAGAGGGATGAAAAATAGATTTATGGGACCACTTACATAATCTTGACACAAAATATATATCATAAAATAGCTAAGACAAATCACAACTTAGGCAGTCATGTACATCACCACAAGAACAAATGCAAACATTGTTACAACATCTTGGCGCTCCAACCTGACATCGATTACATTGACGGAACTTGAACCATTTTGTTAAGGGGGCCGAAACGTTAATGATTAATTTTTAGGAAGGCCAAACTACTAAAATAAAATTTTAGCACTAGTTTATCAAAGAAAATACACTAAGGACAAAAATGTTTGGAGGGGCCATGGCCCTCCTTAGCCTTCAAGAATGTCCGTCCATGATCGATTATTGCAAATATTACGGTTAGGGTCGCAATGCTGACCAACCTGAGATAATGTCGGGTAATTTACTACTGATTCTTTGTCAACTGGTCGGCACGAAACATTCCAAGCTGTAAAACCAATTTCATTAGCAATAAGTTTCAAGATATATGGAAAACTAGACATATATGAAGTATAAATTACCTGAGATGAAAAACAGCAGTGTGACCACGAAAAATATCTTCATTTGAACATGATTTTGTAAATTACAATGCAAAATCAGAGAAGCTAAGTAAATTTTTTATGGATCAATATCAATTGTGTTGCATCGGTATATATACATAAATTATTTTTGTTATTCTTATGATATACTCATTAAGGCTAACAAAAGCAGTTATGTATTTTTTTTGAACGGCGAAAAAAGCAGTTATGTATTTAGTGTTCATTGATAGTTATCAGTAAGGGTGAGCAAAACGGACCGCGGACCGGACCGGACCAAAAGGTGGCCCAGACCAAACCTATTTCGGTCCGGTCCTCGGTCTATCATTTTCCTTTTTTTTCGGTCCTCGGTTCGGTCGGTCCGGTCCGGTTCGGTCTTACAAAAAAACCGGCAATTATGCCTTGTAGGACCGGACCGGACCGAAGACCGAACCGGACAGGAACGGACCATTTCGGTCTGGTCTTCGGTCTTGTGTTTTGGACAAAGTCGATTTCGGTCCGGTCTGATTTTCGGACCGTGAGCATCCGTAGTTACTACTTACTAGTACTAAAAGTTAGAAGTTGTACAATAATAACGGGGACGAGGGCAATGGTTACTAGTCGAGTACCATGGATAGTCATCAATGCTAAATAAAATAGTCATTAATGCTAAATAAAATTGCATATGTTTTTAATTCTTATTTTTGGTGAGAAAGGTGAACTTATATTAAAGATCAAAAACTTATACAAGATTCTGCATAAACAAAGGACATGCCCAATGTTTATATAAACAGAAACGTACTACTAAGCCATACTATCAATGCAATGACATTGCATACAAACAACACATCTCTAAGACATATCTACTAGGCATCACACCATCTCTGATAACACCATATCAGTGGTACATCAAGTTCACCATTCCCACCCACCATAGGTTCATGACTACATTTCCCAGAGAAAGACAACCAAAGGCCTCACTCCCACACTAGAGACCCTCAACTACTTCCCCTAGGCATCATCATGCAACCTATAGCACCCTCACACTTCTCTAAAGGGCTATACCCGGCTAACTACATTTCCTGAACATTAGACCTCTAACCACACAAAGCAGCTACATCCTCACTAAATGTGGAAAGAAGAACAAGAGGATCAGGCATCATTAGCCAGGGAACACACACCTAAAGAGAAGAAACCATCCTAACCTCCTAGTAGTGCCAGACCCAAGACAGGATTACCCATAATTGGCTCATCCTTCTTGGCACCCTGCACTACCACACCAAGCTCATGTATCCTCCCATTCAGGAAACCATCCTTATGAAAACCATATCAAACAACAATAGTGAACATCCTGAGAAAAAGAAGGATTCCTCCCCAGGCCAATCCAACTAAAACTCAATCAGTCACAAAGTTGAAATCATGGATCATGGTACATGGCCATCTGGATGAATGAGCTTAAACAATCATGCATGAACAAGCCATACAAAAGAAGGGACAACCCTTCAAACAAAATAGCATAAATTCTTAGAGGTATATAAAGTTGAGAATGATTACTATTTTTTTTTCTTTTGATTTACCTGTTTTATGACTCGACATTGTGAGCCAGCTAATCCCAGCGAAACTATCCTTTTAGGTAGCCCGGAGTCGGCTCAAGTGAACCTTCGATGTGCTTCGGTTGTACAACATGATTTCAGGCCGACAATGAAAAATCAACCAAAAAGTCTTCAGGTAGATTTGAGATGTGATTAAATAATGTTAAATATTTGTTTGGAGGTAAGAAATTGTTTACATTTGTTGCATTTTTAAAATATATAGTCCAGAGGTATAAAGTTTAGGGTTATTTGTTTATTTCTTAAAGTTATAGTAAAACTTGTAAATTTATAAATTTACACTCTTAACTCCATATAATTTATTTAAAATTAAACCACTAAAGTTTTATTAATTATCTACTCTTTTTTCAAGTTTTTGTTTTCACAAATTTGACACATATATTATTATGTGTTTTTTTCTCCACCAAATTTTTTCAATTTTGACAAAATTGATTCAATTTTGACGTTTTATTGACCAATCAGATCACACGATTCTTCCTACGCGATAAAATCAAGCATTCTGATTGGTCCAATTTATTTTCACATAAGATTTAATCTGATAGAAAACTCCGAAATGATGTAATTCTTTTATAAGTAAATTGCAAAAATGGTCTTTGTGGTTTGGCCAAATTGCAGATTTGGTCCGTTAAATTTCAAAATTGCAAAAAACGTCTTTATTTTCAAGGTTTGGTTCCACTTTTGGTCCTTGATCGACTTGAAATGACTAAAATACCCCTCTGCAATTTGGCCAAACCACAAGGACCATTTTTGCAATAATAAAAAAAATAAAAAAATTTAATTTTTATTTATTTCAGTTTCAGTTTACGAGCAATAATAAAAAAAATTAAAAAAAATTGATTTTTTTTTTCGGTTTCAGTTTACGAGCAATAATAAAAAAAATTAAAAATTTTAAATTTTTTTTTATTTCGGTTTCAATTTATAAGCAATAATAAAAAAATTTAAAAATTATTAATTTTTTTTATTTTGGTTTCAGTTTACCAGCAATAATAAAAAAAAAAATTTAAAAATTAAATTTTTTTTTATGTCGGTTTCAGTTTACGAGCAATAATAAATTTTTTTTTTAATTTAATATTTTTTGATTATTGCTATTGAAACCGAAATAAAAAAAATTTAAATTTTTTTAATTCTTTTTATTATTTCTTGTAAACTGAATCCAAAATAAAAAAAAATTTAATTTTTAAATTTTTTTTATTATTGCTCGTAAACTGAAACCAGAATTAAAAAAAATTTAAAAATTTTAATTTTTTTTAATTATTGCTCGTAAACTGAAACCGAAATAAAAAAATAACTTTTTTTTATTATTGCTCGTAAACTGAAACCGAAAGAAAAAAAATTAAAAAAATAATTTCTTACACATTTTTTTTAATTTTTAATTTTTTTTATTATTGCAAAAATTGTCTCTTGTGTTTAGGCAAATTGCTGATGGGGCATTTGGTCATTTTCAAGTCGACCATGGACAAGGTGGAAACCAAATCCTTCTTTATAAGGACTTTTTTTGCAATTTTTTTAAATTGACGGAAACCAAATCTGCGATATTAGCCAAAACCACATGGCCATTTTTGCAATTTAATCTTTTTTTCGTGAGTTAAGTACATTCTTTTTGGTCCTTGTGGTTTGGTGCGAGTTCACTTTTGGTCCAAAATTCAAAAAAGGTTCACTTTTGGTCCAAAAAACATAGTTTTCTGTCCACATTTTAGTCAATCCTTTGAATTTGGCACTAAAATTTTTGCGACTGTAATAGTGAACGATAAACTATCGTCCATTTTGGACCAAAAGTGTAACGAAACTATGTGCCTGTTTGGACCAAAAAGTGGAACCCGACTATGGTGTTTTGGACCAAAAACCAAATGTTTGTTTTTTTTGTGTCTTTGGAACCAAAAGTGAGAAAATGCACCAAACGCTCAGGAGACCAAAAATTGTACTCTTAACTCCTTTTTTGATTATATAAAAGATAGTACTTTAGTGTTTAAGTACATTTTTGGTCCTTGTGGTTTGGTGCGTTTTTCACTTTTGGTCCAAAAATAAAAAAAAGTTTTGGTTTTGGTCTAAAACGCATAGTTTCGTTTCACTTTTGGTCCAAAAGACATAGTTTCGTTACACTTTTGGTCCAAATGGACATAGTTTTTCGTTTTCACTTTTAGTCCAAAAATAGTTAGTGCATAATTCACGGGGATTAGACTAAAAGTGGACCGAAATATGTTTTTGGACCAAAAAGTGTATCCTTTTTGAATTTTGGAACCAAAAAACCAAAAAAAAAGTGAACGTGACTCACAAAAGTGAACCTTTTTTGAATTTTGGACCAAAAGTGAACTCGCACCAAACCACAAGGACCAAAAATGTACTTAACTCTAGTCATTATTTTGATTTTGGAATGTACTAAAAAATAATTCATTTTTTGAGTTAACCAATCAAGAAAAAAAATTAGCGAGTGAAATTGATATTTAATTGGTTGAAAAATGTATTGATCTTATTTTCTTAATTCGTGTAATTTTCGTCTAGTGATAATAATTTTAAGACGAATGAAGTATAAATTTGACTAATTTATAACACGTGCATTATTAAATCAAAGTACTCTAAATTCATAGATTTTTACGAAGTAAACGTATAGTTTTTATACGTATATACGAGTTTGATAATTTACTTAAAAGAAAAGTAAAGAAATATCTTATTGCTAGTTTAAGATGTTTCAAAATAAGGCTTCAGTGTAAAAAGACGATATTTGATTGGTGGAGATAATAGTTAGTGAAATTTTTTAAAACTTTGTGCATATTGTTATAAGATGGAAAGAGTAGTAAAATAGCATAAGTGTACATAAACACAAAATTTAGTTATAGTTACATGTTACAATTTTTTTTTTTTGTAAAATTAAGAGTTACTATTATCAATTATTTAAATTGATGAGAAATACTATATCCACATAAACTTTACAAAAAATATCCACATAATGAGATGTAGTAAAATGATTTGCTAAAAAAGAAAAGTCGGTAAGAAAAAAAATGGGCCAAGTGTGATGCCACATCATTATGTGAAAGTTTGTATGTGTAAATCATGTGGATATAACAAACCTCTAAATTTATTGCCATAAGCTACTAACAAAGGAAGTGCTTAGGTTGGGTGTTACGAGACCCTCTTAAGACACGCTACCTTACAACAACACAATCTACAAACGACGCGTCTTAAGTTCAAAAAAATGAAGAAGCTGGTCTTGAGCACGACCAACTTGTGAAGTTGCGATGTTGATTTTTGTGGAGTATACTTATAAATACGTGATGTATGAATGAGTGATGAAGTTAGTGATATTATTGGAGTATCTGTATGTGGTGGTGATGTTGATGGCGAAATGAAAAGATGATGTTGCGTGAGTTGACGGTAATGATGTAGCCTTGTTACCGTTTGTACTATTTGAATTTAACATCTAATTAAACTTGATATTAAATAAATATTTGTCACTATTATAATTGATACTGTTTAGGTGTTTGCGTGATTTGAAGATAGTAAACAAAGTGTTGTTTGCTTTCTACGATTTGGCATTTGGGAGTGTTGTGACGTCTTTGCTTGTTTGTGATTGGTTATTTGAAATAGGAAGTGAAGGGACACTTGTTCAACACGTGTGGTGACGCGTATATAAAAGTACAGAGTATACAACAAATGCAAAGTCAATTTCAACTTTTTTTTAATCATTTATTAACAAACAAACTTAGTGCGACATATTTTTTTTTTGAACGACAACTTTATTAAAAAAAAAACTAGCAAGGAGCTAAAAAGACATTACAAAAAAATAAGATAGGGGTTGATTAACCAATACTCCCAAGAAAAAAACCCTATTACATTACTTTAGAACACCATAAAATATCCAAGAAACAATGTCATCATAAACGTAGTGAACGATTTAGGAGGCGGAAGAGTCAAAAGACCAACTGATTTCGAAGACTCCAAATCCGCCACCCAAAGCCACATAAAAACACCTTCTAAAATAGACTTGCGAAGGGAAGAATTAGTCGACATAGGTAAAGAAAAAGGAATCCCAATCTAGAGAAAGAAAACAAATCTCTGCCAATCCAAATCCCACCACGACAAATTTTACGAAGAACAACGAGCCATGTCAACATCGAAAGAAAACATGCTGAAACATCCTCCATTGCAGCATTACAAATGAGGACCCTTAAGAGAATCAACCAAAAAAGACCTCTACGGTAAGATTGACTCTAGTAGGGGTAACCCTATCACGACGGGCACGTCAAGAAAAAACATTAACTTTAATAGGAATGAAACTTTACCATCTCGTTTTGCAACAATCCGACGAAGGGAGTACAACCACAACCCCCCAAACCCCCATCCAACATCCCCCTCCACATCAATCAAAATTCCAAACACAATATAAACAAAGTCATCAATAAAGTTTCCTGTATGACTTTAACCTTGAAAATCCCCATCTCCACGACAAATCACAAGTCCACCTATCTCTTGGATGACGATTTTTTTGAAGGACAACCGAGTTCAGACATGAGAAAAAGAAAGGTCATCCCAACTGGCTTGACGCTCAGCTCCATCAAGCACGTCCCGGCGAGAAAGAAGTTTGAGACGAGAAGAAGCTCCATTTTATTAGAACCACAAATCTCCTTATCCTATTCGAGAGCAAAACAAACGGGGAAAGGAAACTGAAAACACATATAAAGAGGGGAAGCTAACCATATATCATACCAAAAACAGTACCAAGACCCGTCCCCAATCCGCTTCTTACATAGCGAAGAAAAATCAAAACAGAATTCTTTTCAAAGTATTTTACGTCACGTAAAATAGAGCACCAAATCGAGGGTTTGATCGGTCACATGAAAGATCAACTCTGTGCCATAAATCGCTTGAATAACTTTACACCATAAAAGGCCATCGCCAAAAATGAGCGCCACACCCTCTTCATACAAAAGAGCACGATTCAACGCGAGAAACTCGAGGACCACAAGACCACCGTTCAAGTTTGGACGCTAAGACATTTCCCAAGCTACCCACGAAATTTTTCTATCGAAGAATCAACACCGTTGAAGAACTTACTTACGGATAGATTTCCATAGTCTTAAAACAAGCCATTTGTGGAACCTTTAAAAGATTGATCTATTAATAAATTGGATGAGGCTCCCAAAAAGAGATAAGAACGGATTTTAAGAAGGGTTCTCAATATGCCGCCTATGGAAAGGGTTTTAATAATTTCCATTTAGATATAAATAAAAAAATATGTATACTCATTCATATTAGACATGTTTCAGGCTGGATCAAAGATTTCAAACTCACAAACCAACTAAATTGTGTATTTCTCTTTATTTCTTTTGCATTTTTTTAATATAATATTAATTATTTTTATTTTATACTTTCTAACCGGTTGGATGGTATCACGAATAAACATAGTCTTATAAGTGGAGTCCGTCATTGGATCTAAATCTTTGATGGGACTTAGGCTACTAGTAACATTTACATTGTGTTCTCGACTTTTTTTAATAAAGAAAAGTAAAGTAAAAAGAAGTAAAGTGTTTCAGCCCAATTTTGAGAGGAAACATTTTACTTTAAAAACTAACCAAGTTACACTACTTTTTTCATTCATTTTCCTTTCCTTTTTCTTTCTTAAGTGCAACTCAAGAACACAACTTTTCCTATTTCTTTTCATTTTCTTTCCAACAAACAAAGATGAATATTACAGAGTATATGTGTTGAAGCAGGAAATTAGTTTACAACAAATGTGAGTTAACATGTACTTATAAGAGCATCCACAATAATGGTTTATAAATAGGTCTAAAATTTTTTAAAGAGGTTCAAGAATTTTTGCTCCATAGTGGGAAACCATTTCATGCTTAGGTAGCATGAAAAGGTCTAGAATTATGAAGAGGTCCAAGAAATATATATCATTATTTTTTTATTTTTTTTATGCTAAATAGTTAATAACATTTAAATTGTGATTGTGGAATTCTTAAAAATATAAACCTCAAAAAGTTTTATCCATAGTTGGAATAGGTTTCATAATATGAAATGTTTTATGAATTAATGACATTAGATGATGTGAGACTTTTATAAACCTTGTAATAGGCTCACCATTGTGGATGCCCTAAGACATTTGATAAATATAATTCGTTTTTTGTTATATTGCATGCACATAGCAAATCCAAATGCAAATCTTATAAATGGTATAGAAGTATGATCCCTTGACCTAAGCCTTAAGTTTAGGTGTTAAATCCGATGAACTAGTATCATTGATACAGAGCCATCCTGTTGATTTGGGAGGCCCTATGCCGTAACTACTAAAGAGGCCCCCCCTTAAAGGCGAAGATTGTATACACATATCGACACCATAATTCATTAATAATTAAAAACAGTATTTTGAAGTGTTCAAAAACATTATGACAATACTAGTAAATCACTTTAAATTTTTATAAACTCTTAAATATAATGTGGGCCTCTATCTCTAATATTTGTGGGCTAAATATGCTTTGGGTTTTTTCTCATGCATACTAAGGATGCATACATATATGTGGATATGGTATTTTATAGTATAACAGAATAGACATATATAAAAATAAGGGGCCCCTAAAAATGTGTGGCCCGGTGCTAATGCCCCTCTTGCACATGTCTTTCACTGGCCCTGCTTTGATACCATGAGTAATGTTATTTGGACTTAAAATGCTTGTCTAAATACTTAATTAATTCATAAATCTTTCAACAAATGCTAAATTCATAAAAATGATTGTTATTCCTAATAATTATGCTTAAATTTGTGCATATTTGTTTAATTGGTTGATTTGAAAAGATAATTTGCGAGAATTTGGAGAGAGAAAATATATAATACGCTTGTCAAATAATTTATGAATTAAGTATATATTTAAGAGTAAACTACACCGTTGGTCATTGTGGTTTGCGTTGACCAGCGTTCCTAGTCCCTTGACCAAAAAAGTTGCACCATCCGTCCTTAAGTGGTAAACGTTTTCCGCCGTTAGTCCCTTAAGGGACTAACGGCGGAAAACGTTTGCGATCGGATGGTGACAAAAAAAGTTGCACCATTCGTCCTTAAGGGACTAACGGCGGAAAACGTTTACCACTTAAGGACGGATGGTGCAACTTTTTTGGTCAAGGGACTAGGGACGCTGGTCAACGCAAACCACAAGGACCAACGGTGTAGTTTACTCTATATTTAATCATGCGTTTTAGGTGTATATAGCATTACTCATATATGATAATAGTGTAATTCATCTTCTAACGATACTTAGAACTTATGTACTTATTATATTTGGTAAAAGAACATAGTGTAGTTGGTTATTCTGAGCTTATTTATTGCAAGACCGACGTTAATGAGGCATGCACCGGACGCGGTGGCTACACTCTACAATTGGTCTCCCATAACTGGTGTCCACCGCCACACGAGGTCGTGTGATTTTATGATTGGTTCGGTGGTGCCTGCAGACCACTTAACGGAAAGGCCTCCATTTATTTCTATTTTTATTTGTTTGTGAGTGTGTGTGGAGTGATATGTGTGTATAAAGTAAATTATTTTTATGTATCAGGTTAGGTTGTTACCACTACGGCTGTTACGTAGTAGGTTAAATGGTGCACTGTAAACTGTGACGCTGAGGTGAAGCTGGTGAGAAGGTAACCATTGTTGGGATTTAATAACTAGGTAAATCATTTACTACGAGTACGCAGCGGATGGATCTAGTATGATATCAAGAATTAACACACGTATAAAAGGAGAAAACACTAACCTTTATTTAGTGACAAAGTCAATTAAACAAGAATCTTGGTCTTGAAACGAGTGATTAAATTATCACCTCTATGGTTGCATACACAACACGTCGAACAAGTACGCAACAATGCTAGTCGTAACTTCACGAGCTCCAAACACCGATGGTGTATGCTTAATTACTTGAACCGAAAACCAAACAACCCTTGTAATGTTGCACAGAAAATCAGAAACCCTAATTAGGGTTTTACCGAATTCAGTAGAAGGAAAAACCAAAGAACCAAAAACCCTTTTTGGGGTTTAACCGAATTCGGTTGAAGAGAAAAAAAAGAACCGAAAATCCTTTTAAGGAAATTCGGTCGACTTATTTGGAAAAGAGAAAAGCACCAATTGATTTTGTGGATTGTATTGTGAATAAATGATTAATGAGGCTAGGGGTGAGGTTTATATAGGCACCAAACCCTAGTCCTAGATAAACTAAGAAACCTCTTAATCCTTATCACAATCCACCTCCTCATTCCTTATATCTAAAATTGCATCCAAAACCGCTTCTAGATCTCTCTAGGGGCCGGCCACAATGGAGCACCCTTAAGGTCGGGTTTTGTCAATTTTAGTCCATCCGATTCAAATTTAAATGGTTGTTACGTTATAAAATATAACGGTAACTAACGGTTATTTAATTTATTACGTGAAGCATATTAAACCCTTAATAATAAGTAAATATATATTAAGTATTTAATAAACATGCTCTTCGTGTCTTAACGTGTGTGCCCCAGTAGACTCACGTATTTCTGATCCTATAACATGCGTATCCGTCTCCCACTCACCAACAGCTCCCACTTGGGAGAAGGAGTAGCATACTCCATTTATACCAGCAATGGAAACATCTAGCAACACTTGCATTGCCATAAACTATAAATACTTGAGATGTTGTTTCAAGAAAAACTCTCAG
>BQNB010178841.1:0-12833 GCA_026074375.1 Tanacetum coccineum
AAGGGTTGAGGCTTGTTGAGGTCGGGGGTTCGAGCCCCAGCTCACCCTTGACTTCCAAGCTTCCCCTTTTGCCCTTTTTTTCACACAAGTCTAAAAGACTTGTAAATAAGCACTTTTAACAAAGACACCCTATTTTTTTATCCACGAATAAGCCCTCAAATAAGCACTTAAAACTGACAGATGGGCCTTTTAAGCTAAATGGCTTTTTAAGCCAAATGGCTTTTTCTTTTTGCTTTCTAAGAACTAAAAAAAACAATTGAATTGAAACATAAGCAACAAGGCATTCAATACAATCAACAAAGAACACAATTAAACAAGTTGGAACCACTAAATAAGCCAGAGATGAGCTTAAAATCTCAGCAGTACTAACCTTAAAGTTAGTACTGCTAGATAAGCACTTAAGTCTGCTAGACTAATAAAAGAGCTAAAAAGCACAATGTAAGACTATTAAGCAAACAAGAGGGCTTAACTATACCTAATAAGCCACTACAAACACAAATAAGCCAAGGAATGAGGATCAATAAGCCAGAAAATCAAAAATAAGCTATGGGCCTACACTAGCATGCAAAACAGTCAAATGGGCTACTTTGAGCTCAAAAATAAGCCACCTAGAGGACAACTTAGGGCTTGAAGCTTATGGAGCTTATAAAAGAGCTTATAGGCTTTCTAGAGAAACCAAAAGCTTAAACTGAATCCAATAAATAAGCCAGAAAAATTAGCTTGAACTTAGCTACTTAGCACCAGGGGAGGTTTTAGCCAAACAGCCTAATGGGGCTTTTCAAGCTTAATTTTAAGCTGGCAATTGGATTCCAAAGGGGATGAGGCTTATTTGAGCTTAAAGTATTCCTAATGGGCTACTAAATTTAGCAGTTATCAAGGGGTTTGAAAGTCTTATATGAAAAAAAAACAAGTTGTGAAAACTGCTGTTTAAGTCAGCAGTCACTGACTTTTCTACTTATTTAAGGCCAACTGTTCAATTGCAGGCTTAAATTCAAGCTAAGAACAAGGAATTAACATAAAATAAGATTAGACAGCCTAAGCTAGATATCCAGTGAGCTTATAAAACCAAATTCAGACCTCTAATCATACATTACCCTAACTGAAAAGTGCTATAAGAAATTGGGGTTTGAACTTATGAGCCTAGCCTTAAAAATCTCAGAAGTTAAAAACTCAAGGTACAATTGGCAATAAAGACTCTTAGTGCAACTTAGTTCTATTGCATCTTAGGTAAAAAAACAAGCAAGAAAATGTAATCATAAGGCACTTAATCAAAACTAAGCAGACAAGCTAAATCACCAAACTAATAAAACCACAGATTCAAACTTGGATACTCAAGACCTTAAAAACCTGATTTAAACTATGACAAACTTTTAAATCATATTAAAAAACTTTAAAACAGTTTGTTGAGTGTGACTTAGTGACCAAACCCAAATGCATCACCATTTTGACCCATTTTGAGACTTACCCCAAACACCTCTTTAATTTCTGAATTTAAAGATTTACACTAATTTAGATCAAAATAAGCTATAACATCTAAAGACAGATGATGCACTATGATAATGAAAGACAATTAAGCAAAAACAAAAGAAAAATAAGCACTTATTAAGCTGATAAGCAAATTGGCAATTTCCACTTAAATTGGCAGATTTCAAGAACAAGTAAGCTCAAGTGATTTAAAAGCATAAACTCAAATTAATTAAGCATAATTAACATTAATAAGCAAGAAAAGACAAGAATAAGCCACAAATAAGCTAAGCTACAGTTAATAAGCAAAATTTTAAAGAAGTGACTTACAATGGGTCCAAATGAAAGGGAACCTAAAACTAATCCTAACCACCCTTAAGTCCTTATATTTCTGAACATATTTCAACCCATGGGTACATCCAAATTTAACCCATCTTCCAGTAGCTTTTCTTCTTCTTTTTATATAGTTTTTTTGTATTTTTCTTTTTGGTGATTTTTTTTTCTTAACTTTTTAAGTTACAAATTGAAAACAGCTTATTATTAAGCTATATTGGAAGCTTTTTTTTCTTTTCTTAAAACACAATTAAACACAAATTAATAACTTAGAACTTGGAATTTAAAGATTTAGATTTAACTTATAAACCTCAAATTTTCATTAAATCTTAAAAACATTACAAAGCTGAAGATGAAAGTTACAATAAGCTGATAAATGATTAAAATAAGCTGAAAGTAAATTAGATTAAAACTATATTAAGCTACAATGCCTTAAAGGCTTACAAAAGGGTCTTATTTATAGCTGATTTCTACATAACTTGGTCTTTGGGCTGTGTTTCTTTTGTGGGAGGCTTCAAGAGTTGTTTTTGTTGTGTGAGGTGAATAACAAAGCTAATCCCAGCCCTTTAAAAATTCATAAAAAATAGAAAAATAATCAAAAAAATATAATTCTTTTTTAGAAAATTTTCTTTTATCATAAAGTTTCTAGGAAAATTAGTTTTGTTTTCGTAGGATTAAAATTACAAAATTTCATTTTTTAAAGAACGGGATTCGTTCCCGTTTATATTTTATGTGTTTTTAAGCTCATTTCAACTCCGTTTTTGTTCTAGTTTTCTTTAAACTTATTTTTTTAGTCAATTAGAGTCCATTTAAAAAGAAAAATTCAATTTAGGTTTAATTTGGGAAATTTAGGGTTTTTAACTGCCATTTAGGGTTCCCGTTTTGCATTTTTAGTTAAAGTTTAATTTCCCGTTATTTGTTTTCATGCTTAATTGTTATCATTTTCTTATTTTAATTTATAGAAGTAGATAATCAAATCAATCTTTGTTTCCAATTCAAATCATTGTCCGAACAACAATCGTGGTTTCAATTTCACAAATCGTTGGGGAATAACGACCCGGAAATCATACTTCTCGGTTAATATACGTATTATATTATATATACTTGTGAAGATTTTCCTTTTCACCTTTGTCCTCAAGGGTAATTTGGTTATTTTCTATCATATTATATTTTATAATTACGTGTGTTGATTTTAACGAATCAGCTACTTAGGCAAACACGTAATCATAGTATAAAATGTACGTCTTGCGTCCAATTTGTAAAACAAAACATGTTCTCACCCCAAAGATGTAAATCATTTAAATAATTGTAAAACATGGGGCTATGAACTCACCTTAGTAAATAGTCCTCTGAAAATGATAAATATATCTAAGAATGGCAAATGAATCACACCGTCAAATACCTAAGTAAATACGGTCAGTCTTAGTCTACAAGTTTAGGCTAAAGACTCAATGCATAAACTACAATAAATTGCTAGTTTATATATACTGTTATCACTTGTGTGGTGGTGCACGTGTTTAATTTATTTGTATTCACTTGATAGCTCTTGGGAAGGTATACGATTACACACGTTTTTGTATACGTATAAACGTTATTAATAAATATTCATATTTATTAAGTCGTAGGTTAACTTGTATGATATCCGGTAAATATATAACTCGTCCGGTATGTTAAGTGGTTATTAAAATCACCTTTGTTCATGAAATACCCTTAAGTTTTCTATATTACAAAAACAGTCCCTATGTTTATGAAAATATAACATTTACACTTTAAACCCTTATGTTTCCAAAATTACACTTTTAGTCCTTCAATTTTTCAATAATTGCACTTTAGGTCCTTATATGTTCCAAACAGTCCCTTAAGTTTCAGGAATGTCCAAAACAGTCCCTAGACTTAGAAAAATTAGTTTTTGGCAGTTTTAACCCTCTAGTTTATGAATTTACACTTTTAGTCCCTTAACTTTGTAAAAGTCACATTTTAAGTCCAATTAAGTTCTAGCAAGTGGCATTTGGTTTTAATGGACTCCAATAAGCCATATAAGTTGGGTCAGCCTATAAATAAGCTCGGATGAGCTTATTTTGGCTTATTGGGCCTTATTGGACCCGTTAAGGTCCAATAAGCAATCTAAAGGTCCAATTGAGTTTTCAAAGGCACATAAGCCCTCGTTAAGTCTATTTAAACTTACTTAAAACTGTTAAGCTGAAAATAAGCTTGGGTGAGCTTATTTGAGCTTTTTCGAGCTCATTGGGCTCGTTAGCCCAACAACCCTTAACCCGAATGTTTGCAAAAGGTCCATTAAGGTTTTCTTATGTGATCTAATTTGTTTTATTATCTCAATAAGCTTATTTTGGCCTGTTTAATCTGTTTTAACCTGGTGGCTTATTTAATAAGCTAATAAGCTCCGATAATGGGCTTTTGGGCCCATTACGAGTCCGATAGGTATTTTACGCGTTTGGACTAGATCCATTTGGGTCCATATACTTCTCTAGGTTTATAATAAGTTTTATAAGCTGCCTAAGCTCACAGATAAGCTTCCTAAGCTTATTTGTGGCTTAAGGACCTCGTTTGGTCACGGAAATGGGCTTTTGGGGCCCGATAGGAACCCAAATGGCGGGTGTTCATTTGTACAACTAGGTTCCATAAGCCCTTTTAATCCATCAATAAGCTCAAGTTAGCTTAATATTAAGCCGTAGGCCCTAACTCACGGGTTGTTGGGCCTGTTGGGCCCAAATGCGGCTGTGACGATTTAACAAGACCATTTAGTGGCCCGTTAAGCTCCTTAGGGTTTCTTAGGTTTCGTTGTGCTAGTAGAAATCATTGTAAGCTCATTTAGCACTCGAAATGGTTGTGTTCGTCACATGCAAACGTCTAGTAATGTCGTATACACTTTCCCAAGCCATAATATCGCATTTTCTTTAAAAGTTTATGTACAGTTTCATGTATCTCGAGTGTAAGAGTTTGTTGTTCACATTGGTGTTTACATTTGCATATAGATAAACACGTTTAAGCCTTTTCTCGCCATTTAATCATGTTGTACATGTTTCTTAACACCACACAAGATAGATTATATGTATATATGTGTACGTGTGCCACGCATGGGTTGAACCATGCGTGTTCACACCCATGTAAACTTGTTAGTCACCTATTACGTGGCCTATACGACTAGTTATCAAGGAAATAAGTATAATACGAAACGTACAAGTTTGACGCGACTTACAAAGGGTCCTAGTGACTTGGTTGACGAGTTTGGACGTAAAGAATGCTAACCCAAATGTGTACACTATCGATTAAACACCCATAAGCCTTCCAAAAACTGCAATACAATTTACTCGACCTTGGATCAAGTATTCCTCTTACGTCCTTGTTGTTATGAAGACCCTGTTGTGAATTTTTTTTTTTTTTTTTTATGGACAATGTTTTTATATTTTTGATTTTCTTTTTTTTTTCTTTTTTGGATTTTTAAATGATAATTATACTAAAAAGAAATGAAAAATATTTTTGTACTTTTTTATATTTTTATAATAAAAGAAAATATTCACAATTTCAAAAACAGATGGTCAAACGTAAAGATAAACGGTTGCACAGCCTCCCCGGCAGCGGCGCCAAAAATTGATCAGTATTAATACGTATATATATAATAATACACAAGCAAATCCCAACCAATTGCCCCTGACCGAAGCAAAAGGTCAAAACTCACTAATTAAAATATATACGTAAGCCGGAAAGTATGTCTCCCGGGTCGTTTCCCCAACGAGGCTGCGATTACGATCGAATGACGAATTGATGATTTGAATTGAGAAACAAATGATTTTGATTTTTAACTAATTAAACTAAAATTAATTAAAGAAATCTAAAATTATTCTACGGGAAGCAAGCAGTGGAAAATGGGAACCTTGATTAAAACTACGGGGAACAAAAATAGTTACACGGATAAATCCTAAACTACGGGGGCATATATAATGGCAATGAAATTCCTAAGAAATCTACGGGGAACATAGTTAGGCTAAAAATAATTAACTAAAATAATTAAAATTAATAAACTAAATTAAACATGCAATTATGAATTACCGGGAATTAAATCGCAAGCTAAAACTAAAAATTACAAAAATAAAGTCCTAAAATTAATTTTAAAATTTAAATAAATTAAAAATATTCTAACTTAAAAGAAAATGTAAAAATTTCCTAAAACGGAGTTGAAAAACGAACAAAACGGTAAGAAACGAAAAAGCCGGGCTCGTAAACGGGCCCGGAACTGAATTTTAAGCAAAAATTACCCTACATAAGTTTTTATATTTTTTATATAAACTATTTGATTAAAGAAAATTTTCTAAAAAAAAGAAAAATATTTTTTTGTTAATTTTTGTATTTTTTATGAATTTTTAAAGATTAAAAACTAAATAAAACTTAAAAAATAGAAAAAGACAGACCAAATAACGAAGAATGAAAAAGACTAGACCGAAAACGGAGTTCGTTTGACCCAAAAACGAGTCAAAACAAAATCCCGTACCCGGACCCGTTCTTTAAACGATGAAAAGTTATAAAAATGACCCTACGAAAACTTTTATATTTTTCCTACAAACTAGATGACAAAAGAAAATTTTCTAAAAAAGCAAAATATTTTTTTGATAATTTTTGTATTTATTATGAATTAAATAAACTTTTAACTAAATTAAATTATAAAAAATACTAAATGATTACTAAAAATTCTGAAAAATTTACAAAAAATACTAGACACTCTAATGGTCCTACGAAAAATAAGAAACAAAAATAAGCTACAGAAATAAGCCCGAAAATAAGCTTGTACAGCTTATGGGCTTATTGGCCAAAACAACCTTAAATAATAAGGCCCTTGAGTCTTTAACGAAAAAGACCCAAGGGCGCAGTGGTAAGTGGTGTTGTAAAGGGAAGGGATGTATCGAGGGATCCCGGGTTCGAGTCTTGCTCACCCGGTCCCTTGTCTTCCCTTCTCTTTTTTTTTTGGAGAAACTCTAGGGTAGAATTTGAACAAAGGTAAAGTGAAAGGTAGGCGGGCAAACTATAGTGAAGTTACACTTCAGTTAAAACGGGTACCCCTTATCTTTGAGAGAATTGCAAAACAAACCCTACGCTAATGGCTTATTTTTAGCTTATTGAAAAATGAGATTCAGCCAAAACTTAAAACTACAAAGTTATAGACTAGCTTATTCTCTACAACATTAATAAAAGGACTTTGCACTTTTATCCACAGAATAAGCTATAAAATAAGCTGTTTGATGACAGGTTGCCAAATAAGCTTAAAAAGCTTATTTGGCTTATTCTATGGATTTAAAGGGCTAAAATAAGCTGAACTAAGAACTAACCTAATATTATAAGCTAAAATTACCTAAGTTAACTAAGTTTGACTAGAATAAGCCCTATAATAAGCTGAAACAATCAATAAGCTAAATTGACAGTTTTAGAAAAAAAAGAAAACCACCTACTTTGCAGCTAGATTAAGCTAACTTAGAAAATGAATTAAGCTGTAAGCTTTTCAAAGCTTAAAGGGGGGCCTAGATGCTTACTGAAATTGCAAGAAAAACTAAGGCTTATTAAGCTTGGCTAAAAGAAATCAAGGGCTGAAAAAAAAGTTTTGCACCAGGGCAACAGACAAAGGCAGGCTAAAGGCTGTTTTTTTTAGCTTATAAAATAAGCTCAAAAGGGCTTAAGTCAGAAAACCAAATATGAACAGATTTAAGGGACATAGAGTAGAACTTATTTCTAAAATTTGAGCTTTTAAAAACAAATAAAACCTGCTGATAAACCAGCTTGTAAAAGGGCTTTTCCAAAAAATAAACTTGACATTTTGACAGCCTCAAGGTTTTGACTATGGTAAAGACAGAGCAAGCCTCCTTGTATGCTGCATTTAGCTTCTAAAATGGACAAAGTAAACAACCTAATAACTACTTAACCTAACCTTAAACTAATCACTAACCTATGTCTTTTATTTTAACAGAAAAGTGAACCAATCAAAAGAAAAAACTCAAATGCCACGTTTATACTTAAAAACTTTTGATTTACTTAACTAAATGGACTGAAATTCTCAGCCAAAGATGGCTGAGAGTTCCAAACCCATGTACATCCCCTTTTGACCCATTTTGCCCTTTAAGCCAAACACCCCCTTATTTTTAAAAATCTTTTAAACAAAATGTTTTTGACTTAAACCTGAACTAATTAGTTAACCCTATGATTAATGATCTGAGTTAAGGGCAAAATAAGACAAGTTAAACAGGTTTAAACATATATCTTTTAACCTTGTGATTTCAACAGTAGCAAAACAACAAAATTTTTCATAAATCTTGGGAATTAAAGAAAAATTAACAATATTACAAAGTAAACATTCTGAAAACTTTAAATTACAATTTTAAATTAAAAGTTAAATAAAAGGAAGCTAGTAAAAATAAAAAAAAGGTAGTCTTCTTCGGGTGTGTTTTCTTGCTTATATAGAAGTCTCTGGCCTTCATAGCTTCTCAACTTGTGTTTCTTTTTTTTTAAATCTATCCGTTAGGGGGAGCGGATATTCAAAAAAATACCCCCAAAATCACAATTTTACCCCTTTAAAAATCCTATAAATACCCCCTTTTTATTTCATACTTCACACACACTTTCAATACATCTTCTACTTCAATACTTCTCTTTTTTCTTTCAAATATGGATCAAAATAATCTCAACGATTTCGACCCAACCGACACATACGATCATTATGATGCTTTCTTTCAACCCGACTATGATCGATATATGCGGGATTATGAGTCGTATCAACATTATGTGGGTTTGTGTGAGCAAGAAGCCGGGGGTTCGAGTGATGGTCCAAAGAGGAGGAGGACATATATATTTCGTGAACGAGAAGAGGCGGAACAAAGGCTAATCGACGACTATTTTGGTGACGACGAGTATGAACCGAAATATCCTGAAGAAAAGTTTAGGCGCAGGTATCGTATGAGTTCTACACTTTTTAATAAAATACTCAACGATATCTTAAGTTATAATGTGCAACCCCTGCCTGAGTACTTTAGGTATTTTAGAGTACGGATCGATGCGATCGGTCGTAATAGTATTGGTCCTATTTTAAAGTGCACATCCGCCATACGCCAAATGGCATACGGCACTGCACCTGATGCATTTGATGAGTATTTGCAAATTGCTGAACGTACTTCACGAGAATGCTTAGATCACTTTACTAAATGCATTCACGTTTTATATCATAATAATTTTTTAAGAAGGCCAACTGCAACTGATATTCAAAAAACATATCAATTGCACGAAGAAAAACATGGACTCCCGGGAATGCTCGGGAGTATCGATTGTATGCATTGGGATTGGAAAAATTGCCCAAAGGCCTTACATGGGCAGTTCAAAAGGAGTACTCATAAATACCCAACTCTTATGTTAGAAGCTGTTGCTGATCAAAAATTGTGGATTTGGCATGCATATTTTGGGGTTCCTGGTGCGAATAATGATTTAAATGTGTTATATGGTTCCCCATTATTTGATGATGAAATTGCTGATATAGCTCCAGAGTGTCCGTTTGTTGTAAACGGGCATACATATAGGAAAGGTTACTATTTAGCCGACGGTATTTATCCAGCATGGTCTACGTTTGTCAAAACGTTTTCTGTTGCAAGGGATGAAAAAACCTTGAAGTTTAAGAGAGTTCAAGAAGCTGCAAGAAAAGATATTGAACGGGCATTCGGAGTCCTACAAGGTCGTTGGGGTATTATACGACAACCCGCGCGTGCAATGCAAATCAACACCCTCAAGAGAATCATGTATTGTTGTATAATTTTACATAACATGATATTGGAAGACGAGGGATTTGAAGTTAACTTGAGAGATGTGTTCGTGAATCCAGCACCGAACATTGTTAGAGACTGGGTCGAAAGATGTGACTTACATGTTAGGAAGACAAAAGAACTACGCGATAGGAAAACACACACCGATCTTCGACAAGACCTCATGGAGCATCTATGGAATAATGATGATGGGTAGTTTGTGTTTTTATTTATGTAATGTTTAATTTTATGTAATGTTTAAGTTTTATGTAATGTTTAAGTTTTAATGTAATATTTTTAATTTCAATGAATTTTATTTTTAGTTATATAAATAAGTGTATTATACTATATAATTAAAGATCAAGATCGTTCCCCCGAGGTCTTTTAATGCACCCCCATTCAAAGCATTAAATGCAACCCGGCCTGAACCCATAAACCCGTCAGAAACCCGCCGAAAACCGTAACTTCGACCCTAACCCGCCGGAATACCCGGTCCATACCTGTTTTAATAAAACCCCGGTACTCCTTTGATGGCCAAGGTGACACGTACCCTGGATACGTGTTCTCTCTCCCCTTTCTCTCTTCCACCGTCCCACCGTCCCATAAATAACTTTTTCTCTTCTTCCTCTTCACCTTTCCATTTCTCTCTCTCTAATCCACAAAACCAGTAACCCTAATTAAGATGTCGGTTTGGATTACATACGGTGGTTTTGTTGTCCCTCTCTTTAATCCACAAAACCAGTAACCCTAATTAATAATTTTGGGGGATTTTGTTCATTTCTGTATTTTTTATAAATTTTAGTGCTTTTTCTGAACTTTAGTTTTTTTTTGTAGTTCGTGTCATTTGATTTTCGATATTGGGAGTGTGGTGGTTGCGGCTGCGGCTTGAAAATCAGGCGGAGGGTTTATCAATCCTTTGCAGGTATGTGGTTTTATAAGATTCAGATGTTTTGTTTTGATTTTTGGGAAAAAAATGATTTTCATTTTGGTTTACATCTATTTTCAACTAGCTTTTTTATAGGTTTGCCATAATACTGACTATGTAACCGGGGTAACCCTTTACCCAAAAAAATTATTCGGTTATGTATTTAGGTTATCACCGGTGGGTATGCATCATGTTGGTGTCTCAGCTTTGGAAAACCGAGCGACTATCAAACTCAAACCGGTAAACGAGGTAATAAAGTCGAGAGTGAAGGCTTCCAATTCTAAATGACTTCTTTATGGGGGAATTTGTAACTAGAAAAACATATTAAGCCATTGACCGAATTAGTTACTAGATTGCTATAGTCTTCACCAGTGGGTAGTATATTAACAGGATTCGCCAAAAGTGTTAGGGGTGGGGGGAGACTAGCTTCTCGGTTGTTAGTAACGACTCAGGAGTTCGATCTGAAGGCGTGGGTTAAGCAAATAGATTTGTTCAATGGTAGATTAAGTTACAAAGGAAGCAAAAATATAGGTTTATAAAATATACGACGAAAAACATAAATGAATTACCCCTAAATGTGGGTATATGATCATGACTTTCGGCTTATATAGGCGGCTTATGGCTTATTTGATTTTAGGCTTATATATGTTTCATATGCTCACTTTTTGTGGCTTACTTTGAATCTTTTCGGCTTATATAAGTTTCTTATGTTATAATAAGCTTTTATAAGCCACAAAAAATGAGCTTATGAAACATAAGCCTAAAACCAAGTAAGCTATAATCCGGTTATATAAGCCAAAACAAACACCCCCAGGTATACGTTTTTTGATGACTGAATTATGATTCTTTAATTTTGATTTTAGGACAACCCTAACTGTCTACACTTTTTGACTACACAATGATCGAACGACAAACTACATCCCTAATTGCGTCCCAATCCCGCATTGGCCAACTGATTAGTAGCCTTGACTATCCCCAAATGATCGTTGGTGAAAACGCAACCCTTGCGTGAATTATTGTCATATGCGTGTCTTTTTCTTTTGCTCTTCCTTTTATGAACTTTCTGTTTGATGTAATCTGTTAAATTTTCGTAGCCATGTTGTAATCTGTAAAATTGTTTTTGTTTTCAGATTCCAAGTATCAAGCAATCTCAATCCCGCTCTTTAGTTCAATCAACTGGAAGATTTAGGTACTTGAACAGTCTTGATCTTAATGTTGTAATCGTATTGTAGTCTTTCATGTTGCATACATCATTGATCATCTATTTACTCCTACTACCATCCTATCTTATTCTTTATGATAAAAAATTTTAAGGGTGTGGTGACCAATAGTTGAGTTAGCTAAAGAAGCTTTTAATGGCAACGCACATCAACAGCGGTTAGATAGGATATCCCGAATGACTGAGATTCAAGACCTACGCACCACATGAGTTTCTGGTCACGCCACTTTGTATAAAAGTTTGAATTTCAGTATTGTTAAGTACTAATGTCAAAATGTATTTTATCTTGGTGTGTATTATATTCTGATCTTATATACAGGATACTTTGGATTACTTTGATTCTCAACAAGTTAATGCAACGAATTAGAAAGTTGGAACGAAAAAGATCGCCAGTCTCATACGAATAATGAATGGCAGGTAAATGCTCCTTTCAATGTCTCCTATTCTCGCGCGTGAAGAACTTATAGTACTTAAGGGGTGTTTGGCTACGCTTATTTGAAGTGCTTAACATCTACTTTTTCAAATAATTAAAGTTTGGTTTGTCACCCAACATGTGTTTCGCCAGATTCGGCAAAACAGACCACATAAAAGTTTGAATAGCTAAGTTGCTTTCTTATATAGCATCTTTTATGATAAGAGTTGTATCACTAGCTACTGTGTCTTGGCTACAAATCTCTAAATGATTAGTTTGTGGTATGAAAATTAATTATGTTTTGTTTGCAAAAAAGTAATTTAACCTGCATACTCTACTATCACTAAAGTAATTAGTCACTGATTGTTGAGTTAAAATGTAAATATAATTAGGTTCCATGGCCTCGCTGATTGTTTTCCTCTATTCTCTTGCCACATCGGTCATACTATAGGTTTTACAATGTGGAACGAAATGGCTACAAAATTCGATGTCCAAGCATATGAGGCTATGGAAAAGCCTGTTGTTATTGATGTTAGTTCGTGCTGGGTAACAAGCTTCAACGGTAACAATTACGTAAAATTGAGTTTACACATAATACATTCTTTATACTTAACTTTATAAACATACAAACGAACACAGGTTTACAAATTTTAGCGACACCACTGACTCACTATTTTACCTGAATCCAGACAT
>BQNB010178843.1:0-12833 GCA_026074375.1 Tanacetum coccineum
TTGCTAACCCGAGAGGTGATTTGAAAGCAATCACCACCCGAAGTAGCATTTCTTATGATGGACCCCCAATTCCACCCTCGTCTTCTTCTCTTCCTAAGGTGGTGGAACGAGAACCCGAGGTTACAAAGGATACGGTGCTTCCAAGTACTGAAAACATCCAACCTCCGGCGGTCCAAAATCAAATTCGAATTGATGAGCCCGTTGTTGCTCCTAAACCTAAACCGACCATACCTTACCCTTCAAGAGATAACAAGCAAAAGCTTCGTAAAAAAGATGATAAGCAAGCTTTGAAATTTCTTGAGATTTTTAGGAAACTTCATTTCGAGCTTAGTTTCGTGGATGCTGTTCTTCACATGCCTAAGTTTGCTACAATGTTTAAAAGTCTCCTTAATAACAAAGAAAAATTGTTTGAATTAGCCACCACCACATCGTTGAATGAAAATGGTTTGGCGGTTATCCTTAAAAAGTTGCCCGAAAAACTTGGAGACCCCGACAAGTTCCAAGTTTCTCATTCCATGTGATTTTCCGGAGTTAGGTGAATGCTTGGCCTTGGCCGATCTCGGTGCAAGCATCAACTTGATGCCTCTCTCCATATGGAAGAAACTCTCACTCCCCGAACTTACTCCTACGCAAATGATTCATGAGCTTGCGGACCGATCGACCACTCGACCGACCGGCATTGCCAAAGATGTCTTTGTGAAAGTAGGAAAGTTCCATTTTCCAACCGACTTCGTAGTAGTTGATTATGTTGTCGATCCTCGGGTTCCCATAATTCTCGAGAGACCCTTTTTGAGGACCGGACGACCTTTGATTAATGTTTATGGTGAAGAATTAACTCTTCGCCAAGATGATGAAGCCGTAACATTCAAAGTTGGTCAAACTTCGAGATACTCTTACAATGATGCTGTGTCGATTAATCGAATCGATGTCATCAACGTAGCTTGTGAGGAGTATGCTAAATAAGTGCTCAGATTCTCGGATAGTTCTACGAGTGGCAATCCCACTCCGTCTTTAGATCCTATCCTTTCTACTTCTTCGCCCTCTCTCACTTCTTTTGAGGAAGGAGACTTCATTTTGGAAGAAATCAAAGCTTGTCTTATAAATGATTCAATTCCACCGGGAATTGATGATGACAACTTTAATCCGGAGGGAGACCTTCTTCTACTCGATAATTTATTAAACAATGATCCATCATCTCCCCTCCCTCCGAAAGAACTTCATGTTGAGGAACTTAAAATCGTAAAATCTTCTATTGATGATCCTCCGGAGCTTGAGCTCAAGGATCTATGATCTTGTCCGAATTAACATATATATATATATATATATAATATAAATACGTAATAATAAGGAGGATAATCAATAATAGTATAGTGAGTATTTTCCGTCGGGTTCTAGAAAATCGCTTTTAACAATGCAGTTATCAAAAAAACCCTCCCTGGTCGGTTTCCTCGGCGGAGAAGTGAATGAAACGGAATTCTTTATGTTCAAGTTGTAAATCAGCTTGTATTATCACAAAAGTTTTTTGGGTTTGGTTTTCTAATCTTAACTAAGGAAAAGCATCTAAAAGGAAACTAAATTTTGGATTTAAACTATTTTTAAAACTAATATTAATTTAAGATTTAAAAACATACAAAGATTAATACTTAGATTGATCTAAAGGATATAAATGTCGAAAAATGCTTGCTGTTAGTGAACGTGACAGTGTTCATTAAGTGCGGGTTTAAGGTTTACGAAATAAAATCCTTTCGAAAACAAATTTTAATTAATTAAATGACAAGGTAAAGTAAAAATGCTTTTTAAATTAATTAACATGACAAGATTTAAAATGAAAATTCTAATGACTATTAATTTTTTAATCCTTTTTAAACCCGCACTATTTCCTAATCGACTATTCACTTAGCAAGCAAGAATGAACTACTCACTAATCATAAACAAAATATATAGCACAACCTTAAGATCAATCATAAAATTTTTAAGCTAATTATTCTAAACTATAGTTATTAACAAGGGTAAAGGTTAACCGATATGAAGAACCGCAATGATATAAAACACCCGTTCGTACAAACTTAATAACAAAAATACGTTTATCACTTTAAAGCTTTTACTTTACTAATTAGCAAATTAAAGGTCGTCAACTTTATATACTTATTAATTTCATAAAAAAAACTATAAAGATCAAACCTGTATTTATTTATTAACCTTTAACCTTATAAGACCCTTAAGCTCCGGCCTTAGATGTAGAAGGATGGAATAAGAAATAAGACATGAAAAGTTAGAACAAAATAAGCTAATAAAAAGATGAAAACTTTAGATCTAAATCCACCCGAAACTAAGGTGTTCAATCAAGTGAACTCGGATCGGGTATATTTAAGGATTTAGATCTAAGAAAAATAAGCTAGAATTAAAAAGCAACAATTTTATGCTAGAAAATAAGCTAAAAATATAAGATCTATTATTTTTAGATCTAATCCACCCGAAACTAAGGTGTTCAATCAAGTGAACAAGAGACGGGTATATTTAAGGATTAGATCTAAAAACAATAAGCTAGAAAAATAAGCACTCGAAAATAAGCTAAAATAAGCTCACTCGAAAAGCTCTAAATCAAAAACAATATAAAATAAGCTAGTCTAAATAAGCTATGGAAGTAGCTTATTAGAATATAAGCTTAAGAGATGGGATCCAAAAAATAAGCTATAAGCATGAGCTTATTTGGAAATAAGCAAAAGAAAATGAGTAGAAAATAAGCATAAGAAATAAGCAATAAAAATTAAAACATTAACAAAACAAACCTTTAACAAAAAGCATCTTCATTAATAAGCTCAAGGAGTTGATTACAATAAGCAAATAATAAGCTTAAAAAGCTTATACAATAAGCTAAAACTAAATTATACTACTCCTAAAAACTAACACTACAAAATAAACTTAAAAAAATACACACTAAAAATTCTCTCTCTAAAATCTAACACTCTTCTCTCAGCTGCGTGCTTCATTTATATAGCCCAAGTAGGTGGGGGCAATTTCGTCCTTTCAAGCCTCCATCCACTCATATTGCTGGATCTAGGGGTATTTTGGTCATTTTGCACTCCACCAACCGCCTCATTATTGCACACGCCTACCTCGTACTGACTGCTACAGTACCTCGGACTGACACACGCCAGTGCCACGTGTCACCATCTGATTGGTCCAGCCGCCACCTGAACAGTACCTGGTACTGACGTGTACAGTACCTGGTACTGGCGTGTACAGTACCTGGTACTGACGTGTACAGTACCTCGTACCTCGTACCTGCCACCTGTACAATCTGACACACAATTATTAGAAGCGCCACGTGTCACCACCTGAGTGCCACATGATATCGGAGGTTAGCGGACCACCGGTCAACTGCTGTCCCAACGACGGTCAATGGTGGTCAACGACGTTAAAACAGTGACGGAGTACGGTGGTCACCGTCGTCAACGATGGCGTCAAACGACCTTTGACAACCGCGCGACCACTCGGTCAAACGGTGTTGACCGCCATCAACATTCGGGTCCATTGGTCGGGTCAGGTCGGGTCATGGGCTGGGTCATGGGTCGGGTCGGGTCAAGAACCGGGTTGGGTCACCACGTGGCATGCCACATGGCACCACGTGGCAGCTAACGTGGCGTGGAGGAGATATTAACCCTCCTGTAGGAATCAAACCCACGACCTCTTGGGTGAAACCTTAAGCCCACATAATTTACCAACTGTGCTGGGCATGGTTTCATTATATCTATGCGAAATTAATTATTTACCCCCTTTTCTATTTGGTCCAGGTTCATTATAACTAAAGGTTCAAACAAGGACAAAAAAGGCTTAAAATAAAAAGGTTCACATATGAAAGGCCGGTACCGTTGACTCGTAATTTTGTGCTCTTTCTAATGGTGTGATTGAGGAATATTAATGACTTCGTTTGAGCCTACGAGAAAGAAAAACCGTCGGTCGAAGTCACCCGAAAATTACCGTTTTTGCTTTGTTTTCAATCCTTTGTATACATGTAAGACATAAAAATACCAAACAAACATATTTGCAATATAATTAAGCATATTTTAGTATTTTTAGTCCATTTTGTAGTGTTTTACGGGGTATAAACGATGTATGTTTTAGTAATTATCAAATTTCCCCACACTAAGTCATTGCTGGTCCCACACGCAATTTAAATAAAACAAGCTTGTAAAATAATAATTTTACCCCCCTTTAACTTATGACCCCTCACAATCAAACAAGAACAGAAAAGGTTCATTAAGAGGGTTCAAAAATCATTTAATTCGCAAGCACCCTCGTTTTAACCACTTATAAAAACTAAGATAAATTTTTTTATAAAATTTATTTAAATGGCTTTAAGAACGGGAGTTCGTCATCCTCGACTTCTCACAATCCACAAACTAAGCTTAAAACGAAATCATAACCAAATATAAGATTAGATGCTAACACTACTCATATATGCTAATTGTGTACGCATAGCTACTTTTCACTCCCTTATTCCTAAATCCTCTAATGATTTTTATTATTATTATTGGTGACAAATAAATTATGTTCTTATTTTTATAAAGTAAACCCGGTTTAGACCATAATTAGTTTAAAATCAGTCATCATCTTCTTCAGTGTTTTCCATGTCATTCCATATGCAGCCTTATGACTAATAGTCTTAACGTGGGAGTTCCACCACGTCAGAGCATTTCCAAGAAGAGTACATGTAGCAAACTTGACTTGGTTTGCAACAGTGCATTTGCTTATGTGGAATACATATTCCATTTTCTCGAGCCATTGATTCAAACCAACGACTCCTTCAGTACCCTTGAAATTAAGGGGTTGGCATTTCAGGAAGTCACTATAGGTGCACTCACGAGTAGTAGGCACCTGTCTTCTTCCGCCAGTTCTGGAATCATGACTATCATCACCATTACCACTGCCTTTGTTAGCTTCATACTCAGCCAACGCATCGGCAACTACTTGGGCTATCAATTGCTTAATAGCATCATCTGTCATAAGGGTGGTGGTTCTCTTTGGCGGCATTTTCTTTAAAATAAGAAAATATAGAATTAGTTTAGTTCTAAAATTCGTGCACTGAAGATGAAACGTTACGAGGTGACAGGTTAAAGTCGTGTTTCAATAGTATGGGTCGGGTGTTTAAACTCAAAGTTGAATGATAAAGATAACTTGTGGGGTCGGCAAACTGTGATATGTTTCAATGTTATGTAAACGGTATTGTATAAAATCATGAAAATGTTTTAAAGACCACCGTGTCATTCTTAATGTCTTGAGAAATGTTCTAGTATTTATATAGATAACTTCTTATATAAATAAATGTAATATATACCCAAGGGAAAGTAAGCATATATATATATAAGTCATGTAATCAGGTAGTGTAAGCAAGTAGTGTGTATGCACATGAAAAAGTTTGATGTGATGCAATGTTTGTGAAAACGGTTATAGTCTAGGTAAAATATGCAACCTAGTTCTCTATAACCTTGGCTCTGAATACCAATCTGTAACACCCCCAAAATGGGTCGCAGCGGAAATATGTCCGGGAGCGTTACTTCATAATACCATTGCACAAGACATGAGAGAACGACCTCTAAATGTGTCGTTTGAAAAGTAATCTTGTAAAGTTTGGACTCCAATGCACATCAGTTAAGTCAAGTAGCTTGTTCACCTGAGAAAATACATGCTTAAAAGTGTCAACATAAAGTTGGTGAGTTCATAGGTTTATATAAGTATAAATGTAAATCTCAAAACTATATATATACAAATTTACTGTATTACAAGTCCCGCCCATACAAGACTTTCCATGCATAAACTTAAATATATAGGTTTTCTTAAAATGCGTATAAACACAAACCACACAAAATGCGTTTGTTAAAATGTTGAAATCCGAGATTTGTAAAGTATGCATGATCATTTCAATCCTTAAATAGTCACAAAAATGTATGTATGTGTTGGACCGCAAGATTTCCAAGTATGATAATGTAATGTGCACAATATCACGAAAAGTAAGCTCAATTACCCTAAGTTCTATGATGTTGAGGCTCAGACATGTCACTATGCCACTTTATTCAAGGCACAATAAGAGTTCACGTGTAAGTATTCCAATGCCCGACATGGTATAAACGTTGCGTTTAGATTGATCTCGAACTACTGAGAGCTAATCACCCGAATGAGGGTAGTCACTCCCCAAATAGATCTATTTTATAACACTCGCGCTTACCAGTAGTAATTAACAGCTAAATCTACTTAGGCAATTCGTAATCAGTTCAAAAGTAAAGTTGTTGCATCCATAGTTGTAAATAAAAATGTATCTCAACCCGATATAAGTAAATGAGTATGTAAACGAGTTTGTAATCAATCATGTAAATGAGTTTGTAATCAATCATGTAAATGAGTTTGTAAACGTTTATGTAAACGAGTTTGTAATCAAGTTATGAAAACAAGTATGTAACGATTTGTAAATGCGCATGAATTCTCACCCCTAAAAATGATAAAGTATATGTAAAATGAGTAAAACATGTGGCTATAAACTCACCTTAATCGGTGATAAGAATGTATGAGAAATCAATCAATACTTGCCGACACAACAAGCCGGGAATGCAACCTAATTAATTATTGGCCGTATGAGTACAATGTACTTTGAATAATTACATCATATAATTTTATATAGTTACATCACCACCTAAATATGTTTGTTTAATTTATATAATTAAACAATATGAATTTGTACTTGTAAAATAAATGTTCATGTAATTTGTATTTGTAAAAATGATAATACTTGTCCCAACAATTGAATTATTTAATAATAAAACTTTTTTTAACACTGATATGATATTTATATAATGATAAAGTAACTATAAATAGTTCAAGTTGCTTTTATAAAAATAGTCACCATAGTAAAAAAAGTGCACAAGTAACATAACGAAAGTGCATACGATTTTATAACCTCATACTTTTATCATTTTAACTCCGTATTTATACGTTAATTACGCCATGGTTTCGTATTAAGAAAATCTATCAAAATATTATTTATATAATATTTTATACACTGATGAACAGTAACATTTACAGATTCTGTAAATATATATAAAATTATTTTTATATATTTAGTTGTTGAAATCTTATAAAAATCATAACTCATTCGTTTTAATCTCGTTTTTAGTGTTCTTTATACTCCCGGTTTCGTATTGAGATACTCTATAAAAATAAAATTCTTCCAGATTTTATAAATTTTTTTACGGTAACTGTAAAAATAAAGTGTTAAGTATATAAAGTTACTTTTTATATAAAACTTGTAAAAAATTTAACTCCTTCATTTTAAATCCATTCATGGATTCATAATTTAATAATCTAACACTTTATCATGATATAAAAATGTCTAAGTTTCTATACAGTAAAGGGGTTTTATAAAATATTTTTTATGAAAACACTTTTATATATTTAATTATCGTAAACTTGCAAAATTCATATCTCCTTCGTTATTGATCTGTTTTTCATGTTATTTATAGATTTGGAATCCTCATAATATGTACTATATTATCATCAGGTCACATAATTTTTAAAAAATCAGATTTCTAATAGTAAGTATAAACTGCCCATATATGATGTTTATAAAATTATGTTTATAAACTTTTGACATAAATAAATTACTACATGTCCTCTAATTTATTTACTAACACATCTTGTATATATTTTAAGTCCTTGAATTTGTGTCCATCATATCTAGTCTAAATTGTCCAAATAAATTGTCCATCATGTTTATTTATTTATACAAACTATATAAATAAATAAATAACAATTACTTTCCAAGTAATTATATAAATTCTCCATTGCTTGTAAATTCTTAAATAAAACATGTCCTTATATTTTAAACATAATTTTGATCATGAACATGTATTTCTTGAATTTGTGTAAACTTGATTTATTTTGTAAACATGTATACAATATAACTAGGTGATGGTTAACCATATAACAATTATATAAAATATGAAATGAATAATTTGATGAGTTTAGGGTTTGCAATAGAACTTAAGAAGATGAATGAAGGTGATAAGCAAGATCAACATAAGTATTTAACCCTAAATATTTCCAACAAAACCCTAATTCCTACAAGAAAACCCTAATTCTTCTTGCTTGCTCAAACCTTGTATAAACCAATACCAAAGGTTCCAAATCAATTTGTAACGCCTTAGATATGTCTAATATCAACCCTTGTACACTTGTAATACTTGAGAAATAAAAATTATAAAGTGTTTGTATGTGTGTTTATGAAGCCGTGGGTAGTGAAGAGGAAAAGACAGAAATGGTGAAGTGTTTACTTGTAAAATGGATGTGTGTGTATATGTTTAGCTTTTTGGCACCTATTTATAGCAAGGCTTGCAAGGTTTCCACTTCTAAACTAGCAAATGGTTTTGTAAAAAAAGAAAAGTGTGGACGGTTTATGGCTAGAGATTAGGGCATGGGTTTTAGTTTTATTAATGTTAGGGTGGAAGTAAAGTGAGGTAAAGTTGTAAGATATGTAAGGTGTGTGTAAGATTGATATGATGTAGCTTAAGGCATGCTTTTTGGTCTTTCTTTTTCTTTCCCTAAATTTAGCCGATCATGGCATGTAGTAGAGATAAAGAGAATGGTCTTGGATAGTCATGTTCTTGCTTTTACCTTAGGGTTTAACCCATGGATAATAGATATTGTAGTTTAATCTTGTTAGTGGGTTGTGGTTTGATTTAATTAGAAGTATAGGTACGTGTTTGTGTTATAGAATCGCAAATGGTGATTTGTATGTATAAGTTTTATAAAAACTTTGATAGAAATGTATTAGCGGGTATTTGTTGAAGTATAGATGGGTTTATGGGTTCCCATGCATGCGTGAAAATGTTTTATTGCGAAACGTAGACGTTTGACTAAACGAATAAAAATAAAAAGTGAAAAGTCAATAATTATCTTCGTAATAATTATATAATACTTGTTTGACGTAAAATTTTATTTGTTTGATGCCCGTTTACGTTGAATGTTGATTTTTAGTTTACGCGATTTAACTTAACAGTTGAAATTAAAAGTGAACGCGTAAAAATTTAAAATAGATAGTTGAATATTTATTGACGTAAAATGATGTGAAAATGTGAATTGTTACACAAACCACATCAAAAGAACATAGAAGTGATCCAAACATTAGACACAATACACCCCATCCCAAATCTCAGAACCTCAAAACATAATTACACTCACAATAATCAACAACGACAAAAAACATGCCATTAATAAAGGTCACAAAACATAAACTATTTTTAAACCAACCTCAAAATCAGTTTTGTTCCATGTTTTAATAATGGCACATATCAACTTAGCAACCATAACCGTTACTTATACAGCTAATAAAATAATGCAACAGTTGAGATACCAAAAGTTCTTAGCTCACATTTTACACGGCTTAAGAACCAGATATTATATAGACATAAAAGGCTTCAAATATGAGACACTGAAGCATTGCAACAAGCTTAACTTAGCAACTTCATGTTTTGGTGATGACAAACATGTAACTTATAACACATAACGTAAAGTGCCTAAGTTACTTGTAATCACAAATCATCAATGCATTCATCGTCAACATCTCTCGATGTCTCAAGTCTACTTAAACAACAAATATAAGTTTTCTCCCAACGTAAATCACTAAAGGTATGAACAAACAAACTTTAAATTTGTTGGATGATTAAAGAAATAATTTTTGTCCTAAACCTTACGTTTTTATAAATGTAACAAAACCTTTTTACAAAAATAATTAGACAGATTATTTTTGTAAATATAAAAAATGTTTTAATTCAAAATAAATATTTGAATTTAAATCCCCCCCCCCCCCTTAAAAAAATTATAAAAACCTATCCCAAAAGGACAAATGGGAGCGTCTATAAAGTGGGCGGCCCCCTTAAATATATGGGTGGCCCCCTTATCCCCTTAGTGATAAGGGGGGCGGCCTAGGAGCTAAAAGGGTCGGCCATGCTTTTTGGTCTGAAACTTTGTCTATAAATAGTGGACTGTTCCTACAGATTTTTCCACCTCTTTTAGATCCAAACCCTTCTTCTAAACCTTTTTCTTTGATCACTTAACTTGTTATAAGTTTGTTTAAATGTGATCCAATCATCCATCCATTCAAGTGCAAGAGAAGAACTCTCGTTATCGTCAAGATACGAAGTTATGTAGTTTAGTTAGTGCATTCGTGACATGTGTTACATTCACAATGTATAGATCGAGTCCATGTATTCCAAACTTGTGTAATAGTTAGATCGGGGTGATCGTGTTAGTGTTTAGGTGAAGTGAAGTGTTGATAGTGCGGTTAGTATTTTAGGCCTTAAAATACAAGCATGTGGTAGATTGGTTCTAGCTAAGATTAGAACTCGACATTTGGCTTAGTGTCGGAAATTGGTGTAAGCTCGGGGTAGATTGGTTCTAGCTAAGATTAGAACTCGACATTTGGCTTAGTGTCAGAAATTGGTGTAAGCTCGGGGTAGATTGGTTCTAGCTAAGATTAGAACTCGACATTTGGCTTTGTGTCAAAAATTGGTGTAAGCTACTTGTGTACGGTTTTCTCCGCCTAAAGGGAGCTTGTTGACTAGTGAAGTAACTCTCGAGTTGGGTACTCGGGGAGTGGAGTAGGGCGAAGAGGAGCTTCGTGACCGAACCACTATAAATCTTCGTGTCCGGTTTGCATTTCCTTTTACCTTTCGCTTTACATTTTTATTTACTTTATCGCCTTACATTTATATTTGCATCATATCTATATGTGTGTGAATTGTTTCTTATATTGTTTGGATGATAATTGTGTCATAGATATAAGTTAATATTGTGATTGTGCTCTAGTAAATATAAATGTTTTATACACACTTTTCATATTGCGTCTAACTTGATCGGAAATTTGATACGAAACATTTTAAGATTTTTAATATAAACGTATTCACCCCCTCCCCTCTACGATTTCCACAATTGGTATCAAGATCCACGTCGCTCTAATTTTCAAAACAAATGATTTTAAAAATAGAGTACGATCCATGTATCAGATTACCCATGAAGGGGGATTATATATGAGAAGTGTTTTGTTTCTTAACTTGTATTACTTTTGTTGTTAAATAAACTTAGTATACTAGCTCCAAGTAAAATAATGCTTAAAATAAGTGTTTTATGTTCAATATCAAGCTCAGTAAGTTCTACATCTTTCCGCTAAGTCACTATATAATTTTGTACAAAAAATGCGAATCGGAGTATCAGATGGGCAGCCCCCTTATCTCCCTAGGCGGCCCCCTTAGCTCCTGGCCGGCCTCCTTACCTCCTGGCCAGCCCCCTTATCAATCAGGAGGCCACCTGTCTGATTCGGCACATTTTCATAAAATTTGAAAATTCATATAAAATCAACCGTAAGTCCGTAGAAGTCGTGCCACCCGTCATTTTAAAGATAATTGAGTCAGGTTTCGTTTAAAAATACTTCCAAGTATTTGTTCCAAACTTAAGTAAGTCAAAAGTGCAAAATACTACATAGTGGTTAAAAATTTGTGTTTCGTTTTGACGTAAAACTTGTATTTTACATTTTTTTCTTCAAGTCGGGCATTTCTTATGACAACTGTGCTTTGAGCAAGTTAGTCAAACCGTTGGTATTGACTTGATCTTCATTATGTGTTTTAATAATTACGTGTTTATGTGATCTTATGTGAGTTGGTTACAAATCCATTGAGCGTGATCGTCTCGTGGTGATTGAAATTATGGTTGTTATGGATATTTCATTATGTTCACATTTTAGTGATAATGAAATGATGGTTAAATTTTATGTGTGTACGTATTTATATATATCTATACGTATTTAGATAATAGGAATTCGCGAGGATAAAAATTTTGGTTTAGAAATTTAGTTAGTAAAATTTTAGTATTATTAAGTTTGAAAAATAAAGTATAAAGTGAAATTATTTTTTAGGTATTTAAAACTAGTTTATTTAGAAGGATGTCAAAATAAATAAAGGTTTTTATAAAAATAACAAAATTAAAGGGTTTTGTGTAAATAATAAATAAATAAAATAAAAAAATAAAAAGGGTGAAGTTCGGCCGGATAAAAGGAAAAAAACAAATTTTAGTCCAACTATGATTCATATTTGGTAATTATCTAAATCTTTTTCTTTGCACTATAAATACAATCCCCTCACCCCTATTTTTTTTAAAACCGGACGAACCAAGAGCAGAGGAAAAAAAGATTTTTTTTATTCAAGATCAATTTGGTGATTTAAGGTTTCAAGAATTAAGGATCAATGTATGTTTAAAAACTGTAATTGTTTTAATTTTCTTTTTAATCCATGTAACAATAAAGTGATGGATAAATTAGGGTTTCATAAAATCTGTAAATTAATGATGTTAATCTTAATTAGAAGTGTTTAGGATTTAATTAGAATCATATTGATGTATTCGGTTAGAGTTAGAACGCGATAAAATTGAATTTAGGGTTAAGCAGAATTTTGAGTCATCTTGTTCGAATGTTATCTCATGATTTGTAACGAGATTTTTAATGAATCTTATGTCTATTTATAAGTTCAGCGAGTCTAGTTTCCATAAAATTAGGCCTCAAAAGTTTTTAAAGTCGGAAAGTCATTCAAATGCTGGTTACACTAAACGTTGTCATATCAGTAAATACGGGTCAGATTTAGGTCATGTTTGTGAGGGTAAAAGCTATACTTAAAAGTAGAATTAAGCTTAGCCCTTCCACGGTAGTTAATTTCTATATGTCTATGGATAATCCTGTAAACATTAGCCTCTGAAAGCATGTCTAAGTATGGTAGTTAGAGTGATATATTTTGGTG
>BQNB010178845.1:2676-12833 GCA_026074375.1 Tanacetum coccineum
AATTTTATAAACGACAAACATGTAATAATAAATATGATTTATTATTTAAATATGTTCCGAAAATTGACGGTTGTTACAACTTTCACTTTTCAGAATGCACTTTTCTTGAATCTTCGTTTAAGCTTCCCGATTGAGTGGTACACGACCGTGAGTCTTTATTCTTCAACATAACTTCATTTTGGCTCTATCTTGGGACTTGGAAGCTTGATTGGTTGACTCTTGGAATGCTTCCCGAGCTTGATCTTGATGCGGGAATCTTCGTACTTGTATAAAACTTCATTTACTCGTCATTTCTTTGCCTTTTTCTTGCTTTTCCTGTACTTGGATACAAATAGACTTGCAAATACACTTTGGTACAATTAAGTAACAAAAACATATAAAAATAGCCAAATAACGTATATAAAAGTACAAATAACGCGACTAAAAACATGTACAATTTGAGTGTATCAAACACCTAAGGGAATATAGAGTTATGCAAGGATCCAATGTACATCCTCTGCGTTGATCGAAAAGTAAACCTACATTATTGGTGGCAAATAGAAGATTTGTATCAATAAGAGTACACCTTAAGATATATTGCGAAATCAAAATTTCACTACATCAAACCTTTTCGTTAGAATCAACAAACTAGGAGACACCACAAGTGACACCGTCAACAAAATAGAATGGAACCTTCTCGCTAAGCATAAAAGTGTTAAAAAATAGGCTAGCGATTGCCCAATTAGCTTCTGCTGGTCTATAGTGCCACAAATATAACACCCATAGATCGAGGTGCTGTTATGTAGAGAATTAAACATTACCTAACTAACATTCAATAAATAACTTGTTAGTCAAAATTTAAAGTTGTTCTAATTTACATACAGTATCAGACAGGCAACCACTTATACATTTGCCGATTCCCAATAAACTTTCTCAGAATTTGATATCGACAAATGTACCATCATTTGCCCATGGAAAATAAAATAATTGCTCTTTGTTTTCCCGCAATAAATGCATAATATCTTTAGGCACGCTCACTCT
Source organism: Tanacetum coccineum (assembly GCA_026074375.1). Classification (NCBI taxonomy): domain Eukaryota; kingdom Viridiplantae; phylum Streptophyta; class Magnoliopsida; order Asterales; family Asteraceae; genus Tanacetum; species Tanacetum coccineum. The sequence goes on from BQNB010178845.1 coordinate 3,697, forward strand.
AGTTCTTGGTGCATTTTTTAGACGAAATAGACCCTGCAAAAAATATCAAGTCCTAAGTACTTAACTACTAATACATATATGAACTTTAACGTCGTTTTAACTTGTTCTAATTCTCATACCTTTGTCCATGCCGGAATCTCTTTACCATCAAGAGCAGTCAAAGGCAGACACCGTTTTTTAACTTTGTTTTGCTTAGCACGCACTTTATGCTTTTGAATGGTAGACTCAGGCTGGATCATGTATGGGGATTGGAGATACTTACTCACTTTAGTCTCTCATTCAAAAGGAACCCTTAAAGTTTTAATGTCTTTTTAGTCAGTATCAAAATGCTCATTATCATTGACCTGAAAATAAAGTTTGGAACTTGTTATGAGTGCTAAAAAATACCTTATGAAGATGAACTTAAATTTAGTATGACTAACCTTATCATCATTGGACCCTTGAACATAATCATTATTATTCATCAAAAGAGTCTCCAACTTATTATGTATCTCCTATATTAGAAAATAAATTATAACAAAATGATTAGATTGTTTAGTTTAAAAATATTACTAAAGTGTTTTTTAAAACCACAAAAGTTATATTTTAGATTATATGTTACATATTGTGATTGTGAATCGGTAATCCTTGATGTAATAATTTCACCATCATCGGATCCTTGAGCCTTAGTTGCATTCATCATGGGTTGAGTAGGCAAAGCATCATGCATTTCCTATATTATATTAAGAGAAACTCATTACATTAGTTGGTCCAAACATATTATAGTTAAGATTATATGTAAACATATATTTACCTCTTTATGAATATCAAAATCAATCATCTGCATAAGAGAATGCATTGCGACAAGTTCTTCTCCCTCAAGTGGAACCTCCAAGTTCTTCGATGCAACCTGTTGTTCCTCTTCATAAATCAAATTCGTCCCTGCAACATGTTGTTGCTCTAGAGCCTGTATAAATCCAAGTAAAAAGTCATAAATTATGTTTGCTTAAACTGATAAATTATAACAATAAAATACAAATAGTACCTCATCATTACTGAAATTATTCGATGCAACATGTTGTTCCTCTTCATCAAACAAATTCTTCCGTGCCACATCTTGTTGCTCTATATCTTGTATAAATACAAGTATACAGTCAAAAAATGTGTTTGAGTTAACTAATAAATGAGTTGTGAATGAAATTCCACAACGTTTTCATAAGTAAATATAAATACACCTTTGTAAAGTGATCAACATCCATAGACTGATTATACACATTTGTAGCATTTACATCAGATCCACATGAGGTCTGCAAAAAGAAAGAATTGTTAATTAAATAACTAAGTAAACCAAAGATCAAATAAACATATTTGTTTAACTAAGTAAACGACACACCTTCAAATCACAATCAACATCCATATCCTCGTTAACTCCATGTTTAAGATGATTATTAGATCCACACGAGGTCTGCAAATAGAGTGAATTGTTAAATAAACAAATATGTAAACCAAAAATCACATGTAAGTAAACCAAGCACATTTTGATCATGATCAACATCCATAGACTATTTAACCACATTGGTATATTGTATGATGAATGTTATGTAATAATCTGACCATTTCAACATAACCAGATGTAGGTATCTTTAAGTATTGCTCAATTTCTGTTATATGTCTCTGAAATTCTAGTTCCATATCTGTAATCTTCTGTATAAGAGCAACTCAATTACTTGGATTTTGTGAAGCAAAGGTAATAAACGACTGCAAAAATAAAGTAATTTATGTTTAAATAAGGAGGTAAGTTAAACAAGTATGTAAAAAATTAAATTGGTAGTTAATAAACTACAAAACCTTACATCATGATCAAATCCATACAATCATTAAACACATTATTATGAGGATTATCAAATCCAATACTTGATGTATGCATAGAAAAACATTGTGTTAGATAATAAAATAAGGATATATATTATATAAGGATATATTTTATACAAGGATATATTTTATAGAAGGATATAACCATAGGATGTTTCACATATTGCTCAAGTGCAGTGATACGACTCTGAAAATCCTGTTGCATATCCGCAATCTTCTTTACAAGCTCTGATTCACTCAAACCTTCATCTACATAATTGTTCACCTCGGTACAGACGTGTACCTCATGGAGAACCTCTGTGCGAACATGGGTATGAGAAATGATTGACTTTCTCTTAAACCATGAATTCTTTTTTTTAAAGGTCCATGAGATGGAGTTGCATTGGTGACATTATGGAAATACTCTAAACTCGATTTCCACCATGGTTTATTCATCTCGTCAAGAGTAGGAATTAGGGTATTGGGCCTACTTCTAACATGAAATAGACGTTCATAATCAGACTTTATAAATGTGGTCCCATCACTCCATGCCACACCCTTGGGTATCACATTATTTTCTTTACTCTACCATTTTTTGAATTAGGAGAGGTTTCCAATAAGGATATCTGAAAACATAACACAATAAACAACATTTACTAATCAAGTTTATAAAAAACATATCTTGTAATAAGTTTTAAACAATATAATTAATTAAAAAACCTTACTAACCTTCAAGGCAAAAACAAATCTATGCAAAGTATATGTTGGGAGGTATGTCGGCCCCAAAGTTGAAAGTTTTTTCAAAGAATTCTTGATCACTTTACCATAGTTTTGTGGGTGTTAGAAACTGCAGATCTAATTAGGGAATAACCTTTTGGCTAAATACCAAGAAAACTATATATTGTCAAAGAAAAATGCAAGTAACAGTACATGAGATATTTAATTAGGGAATGACCTTTTGGCTAAAAAACATGCTAGAAAAGCAGTCAAGTGTGTAGGGTATATCTCCTTATTAAGGTAAATAAGATGAATCTGTAAAGATGAAAGTACAAATTGCTTACCTAGAAGAAAAGATCAATGTAAAATTTTGATGGGGAATCTATTGCAGTGTCACCGTTGGGTGTTTGTGGATGTTGTTCTTGGTCCGCAAGAAGTAGTTGTAACTATACATACCACAAACTTGCTCAGATCTATAGTGTTGCTATGATTGTTATTAAATCTCAGTTTTTTGCAATTCACAAAAAAATATCAGGACCACATACACGTAGTTGCAGGCCTACCTTTAGGAATCCAGCCAATGCGTGAAAGCTGCGTGTCATGCTCCGACAACGATTCTATCCATTTTTCCTAAATATATAATAAAAGATTTACTTAAATTGAAATATAATTCAACATCAGCAACAAAAGAGGTGTCATGAATACTAACAACGTATGAAAATGATTTTATGGACGGACGCATTAATGAATTTTGGCTTTGATTTTTATAATATAAACACATAATTAACTTTATGTGTTTATCTCATTTTCACTTTTACTTGGTACGCCCCATGATAGTCTAAACTACTAATAAAAAAAGAGATTTTGACATACATGTTGTGTCAACATATGTATGAGCAATGTGAGAAGTTTTGGGATCTTCAGTGTTGCAAATATTAAACAATCATCACATTTGTTTTCCACAACTTTTAAATCAACATACTTCTTGGCCAAAGCAGCTATAGTTGTTGCAACTTATTCAAAGATATGGATGCAAGAGATATTAAAGTATGCGGAAGGTAAACTGAGAAAAAACTTCATTACCTATGATCTTCAACTGTTCATGATCCATCTTGAGTCTTCACTGCTGGCTATATCAGCCCTGTACTGCACATAACCGACATCAACAGTTAGCAAATTTTAGCTTAAATGTTGTGGAAGCATGTACTTAATTAGGCGGGTATTTTTTACTCTTTGAGTCAGAATATATTGGTACCAGTTTCGAAAGCTTCAAAAATCATAATTTTTAAAATTGCCAACGCTGTTATTTATAAGGCAATTCAAACCTCAAAGGCTATCACTCAATATAACGTCATCAGTATATGATTGCACCGCACTTAGGCTCGAGTGCGCTTGTAACCTTTTCTGATTAGCTCAAGTTTTCATTGGTAGGTCCCCTTCCATTTGCAAAACATTATATTATACATAAGAAAGATTGAAAGAATTACTGAACGTAAGCGATATCTGACAGTGAATAATCAAATGAACACACCTACTCATTAGGATTAGCAACTCGGCATGATAAAGTATATTCCAAGATTTGCCTTTGTAGTGCACATAATGTCGCCACCATTTGCACCACCATCTCAGGGCCATCGCCTGCATTAGAAATCTATGTTGGCCTCGTACTTATAAATTCGTCATAACATCAATTGACGTACCTTTATCATTAACCTATCAATCCCACAAAAATTTAATATCAGATACACACCTCTATCATTAACCTATCAATCCCACAAAAATATAATATCAGATACATTGCATTATATAACACAGTACATTAGTTAATTTTGTTACACAATAACAAAACTCGTAACATTCTAAATTAATCATAAAAGACCTTAATTTGTTTGAAGCAACTTATATTGAGGGTTCACGGGCTTATTTGAAACTGAAAAGGCAAATAAGTTCACTTATTAGAGCTAATGAACTATAACTTATTAACTTAAGCTTATAAGGCATAAACTCAAAATCCTGAACAATGACCTTATTAGCTTTTTGAGGAACCCATAAGCTCCAAAAAATAAGTTAATCTAAACACCATAGATAACATATTATGCAAGTAAAGATATAATTTGAAATTGTCTTACCTCCAGCTCCTCATTTTTCATACAATTCTTGTAAAAACATAAAATATATACATAATTGATATGTGTGAAAACACATATCCGTTTATACCTAAAAAGGCCTAACTAAGCCCAAAACAGACTAAAAATGGTAAGGATATGTTTGTTTTTGTGTTTTGTATGTGCAGGTACGGATATAGCAAAAATCACATGAAAACGATCAATAACGGGCAAACACGAACACGAGAACGGAAGAGTGTACAAGAGCCGGAAGCTAAAGTCAAAAAGTCAACCTTGGTCAACTCTCAGTCCCTCAATAAAACCAAAATTACACAAATGGTCCCTAAAGCTAAATGGGCTTTTACCTTTCCATTTCCTTACCCGAAACCAAAGCCCAAAGCCTAGGCCCATAACCCTTTTATATAAGTCCAGGGACCTAATCTGCCTATTGTCAAATCTATACACCATAAACAAGAGGGACCAAACGTGCCAATATCCCAAACTTACCCCCTTTTACACCCCTCAGTCAAAAACAGGCGCGAAAAAACGTTATGTACTGTTCATCATCTCCTACAATTTACTCAAGGGTGAAAACAAAGGGCTTTAGCAAATTAAAGGTTCAAAAGAGTAATTCAAGGGTTCAAGAACAAGATGGCAGGGTTAACTCATCATCAAAGGTCCTGATTGGTCAAAACCATCAATGAATGCCCACGTTTGGATATTTAAAACACACAAGAAATTTGGTATTTACACTGATAATACTCTCACAAGTAAGCACAAGATATCCTCAAAATGGATTGCCACCTGGCAATCCAGTTGTGAGCTTCAAATGTGATCCAAAGGCTAAAAGAATCCCTCCAAAGAATTGAGAGATCTAATATATAAAGATTGAGAGAAGGTCTAACAAACTTTGGCTCCTAGAAGCTTCATCGGATGGCTATTTATAGCCCTTCACATACACATACATTTCATCTTTTTTCTTTTTCTTTTTGCACCCTAGTGGTAGTTTTTAGCTTATAGAAATTTTAGCTTATGTAACTTTTTTTTTAAATGTAATTTTAATTAAAGCTTTTGTAGTTCAATTTTCCAAAGCATTGTACCTCTTTTTAGTTGTTAAAGAAATCAAATGTTTAGTTTATATAAGCTGTCTTAACTCATAAGCTTTTATTCATTCTCAAATGTTAAGCTACTGATCTATAAGCTACTCAAAAGCTCTTACAAGTCTATAAGCTTGTAATGGAGCTCAATTAAGCCTTTAATCTACTTAAGCCTTATAAAACAGTTTAATTACCTTAACTAATTGGATTTGGAGCTTATGGAAGGGGAGCCAATTATGGAAGGGCTCCCATGGACTTTACTGGCTTATCTTAGGATAAGCCAGAGCTGTTGATAAGCTCTATGAGCATATAAGCTTCTGTTTAGCTGAAGCCCTTTGTAAGTCTTCATTTAATTTCATTCTCTTTAATTACTAGTTTAATAGTTGCTTAATAGTTCATTTAGCTTTACTTATTTGCTTATTAGTTTCTTAAATTTGCTTTCTAGTAGCTTATCTGAGTCTTATTGAGCTTATTGGTCATATAATTTCATCTGTTTAAGCTTTAGCATTATAGATCTTAGATTGTCATTTACTTGTCTTTAAAAATCATAAAAACCAAAATAATAAGTAGCTTAGCTTTAGATTCTTAATTCTAGCTTAAATTAGTTGATGATTTGTGTTTGTTAAGCTTGTAATAAGCTACTGAATATCTGGTAATGAAGCTTTAATAAGTAGATTTTAATCTAATAAGCTCTTTTGAATCTGTCATTAGTTTAAGGAGTGTTTGGTTAAACTCAGTTTGACCTCTTAAAGTCAAACTGAGTTGTGATCTTTGTTTAAGTCAGTTTGATAATCATTTTTTATTAGTCATGTAAGAGTTTTCAAAGTTTAGATTTCATTTTATAAAAAGTTAAGGCTTAATTGGAGTGTGTCAGCACCAGGGGAGTTTGTTTCTTAACTATTGTTTGCTAAAATTTGATTTAAGCTCTTGTGAGCTTGAAACTTGTTGGTGTTAAGTTTATTTACATTCATTGAGTGCTTCTAGTGCAGGAGTAACCACTTTGGTAACCTGCACATTTAGTTTGTGTCTTTGGTCATTTGCATCAGCAGTGGTAATCATAGTTACCACTGCTGTCCTTTTTAGCTTCAATTCAGCTAAGCTTATAGGATTTAGGAGTAGACTTTCATCTAGCTTATAGTTTAGATATAGCTTAGTATAGATTAAATCTTGTTTTTACATTCCTAGTTTATTTCCTAGGGTAAATTAGTTTTTAAAAGTTCATCACAAATTTTATCTAAATACCAAAAAAATATAGAGTAGCCAGCTTTTTCTTTCAGCTTTTTTCTCCATTGAACTGATTTTCAAAATGCCTTCTGAAAGTAGTTTCAAGTAGTTTTCCAGGTAATTAAAATAGTTTTATAAGCTAAGAGTCCATAAGGATCCTTTAGCTTATCTAAAAATAAGCCCAAAGTCACCCTCAGGGACTGTTTGGATTTAAAGCTAGCAGTACTAACTTCTAAGTTAGTACTGTTGGGCTTATTTAGCTTTTCTTGCTAAGTTTTAATTGTTAGTTCTCTTTTAATTAGCTTATTAGGTTAGTTTAGATTAGAATTCAGCTTTCTAAAGATAGGTATAGCTTATTTTAGCTTTATCTTAAAAATCTAAAAACAGTTGCCTGTAGCTTTTTCTTCATACTTTTTAAGAGCTTATTTGTATTTCAAAATGGTTGTTCTTTGTAGTTATAAGTAGTATCTTAGTTAAGCTTTAAGTAGGTAAAAAGCTTTTAGCCATAAGAATCTAATTTTGAGCTTATAATGAATTATGTGCAAGTGTTTTAGTGAATCTAAGCTTTTAGAGCTTAAAGGCTAACTTTCTGTTTTCAGCTTATTAAAAAATTAATATAGGCATTTTCATTTTCCTTTTTAATATTAAGCCGTAGCTTATTCAGCTTATCCTAGGGATTATTTGTTAAGATGTTTATCCTTTCTTATATTTCCTTTGATCTTTGTTAGGTTTAGGACTTTCCCTGAACTTTTCACAATTTTCCATTAAGTATTTTATTTTTTACAATTTTTCTTAGGTTTTAAATTTCGAAAATACATAAAAAAATAGAAATAATTTTCAGAAAAAAAAAATAGTTTTTAGTTTTAGAAAAATTACTTTTAGTTTTATATTCAGAAAAATCACTTTTACCACTTTTAGATTTTAATTTTCATTTTTGAGCTTTTATTTTTAATTTTAAAAATAGGATTTTAATTTTAAAGATAGTTAAAAAATAGTTTTCTGAGTTTTAATGTTAATTTAGACTTTTCTAAATTTAAAAATCATTTTTTAGAATTTTTAGGACTTAATTTGCTATTTTATGGGATTTAATTAGATTAAAATAGTTTTTAATTCATAATAAATAAAAAAAAATCAAAAAAAATAATTTTCTTTTTCCTAAAATTTTCTTTTGTCTTATTCTAGGTTTAGAAATTTAGTTTTCATTTTTAAGGGTTAATTTTGTCTTATTTGTTTATTTATCGAGTTTTATTTGTTTCGGTTAATTGTTTTAAGTGTTTAATTGTTTTTGTGTGTTTATTTTATTTGTTGCTTTAATTTAGTAGCTATAGATAAACAAAAATATATTTTCTCTCATTCAAATCATAATCCAAGCTAAGGCGTGGTTTCAACTTCCTTCGAGGATTGCTAGAGAGCATGAGGAATATCTTAGTCGTATGACAGTGCTTTGTGAGATTTCAACTTCCCAGTCACCGAAAAATCTTCCCATATCTCGTATCCCCGTTGAGAATAGTGACCCCGGAAAATCTTCCCAATGTTTTTAAACGCCTCTTTTCGAGTCGTTTTCTATATCTTTGAGCAATTGTACTATGAATTAACACCCAATGTTGTATATTTCGCTGCGTGAAATTTGGGGGTGTTAAAGATTGTGTTTTGAAGAACCTTTCGTTTTCGAAAGTTACGCTTTTAAGAAAATCAAAAATAAAAAAAATATATAAAAAAATAAAAAGTAAAAAATAATTTTCTTTTCTTTTTAGTATAAATAGAAGATTAAAAACAAAAATACAAAAATATTTGCTCTTTCAATTTTTAAAATAAACAAAGTTGGTAAAAGAACACCAACAAATAATACCTTCAATTGAGGTATTATCAATAATAAGTTCCCAACTCGAATCAAAGATTTAAAAACTTGTCATTTGTGTCATTTACGAAATACGGCTCACCTTAAAAAGTAAAATTTTTAAGAGCTACCGTGAAGTAAATTTGATTATTTGGTTTAAGTTGTCTTCCGTTTATCCGTTTAAAATAGATTGTTAATAAATTAAAAAATAAAAAAAATTAGTGTAATTTTTTGTTATTTTTTAAAATTTTCTTTTTCTACTTTGTGCATGCGCACTCGTTCTCAAACCCGCAACCGTAACCGTCAACAACAAGCCCAACCGGCTGT
>BQNB010178847.1:0-12832 GCA_026074375.1 Tanacetum coccineum
TCTTTGGAAAACAGACTCTAATGAGTTTACAAAGTTCACCCAAAGACTGCCTAATGACCACAACCCATTAGAACAAAATTTTGACCCATTTTGGGCTTAACCCAAACACCCCTTAAAATTTGTTAAAACATATTTAATACTTATAAAAACTAAACTAAGAACAAGTTTCTAAAGACAGATATTACACAAGCAATATTAAGCATTAAAAAGTAAAAAGAGAAAGTAAATAAGCACTTTAATGAGTAAATAAGCAAAAGGTAGAAATAAGCTCTCTAAGGCAGATTTGTATGAAACTCAAAGATAAAAGCATGAAATCAATAGAAAACACACATAAGACATAAATAAGTTATAAAAAACAAAAATAAGCTAAAATAAGCACTAATAAGCTGTTGCTACAGTAGAATGCAAGGGAATTTAAAAAAGAGAATTTACCTCACTCCTTGCTCAAAACAGGAGTAAATGGAATCTAAATAAGCTCTAATCCTACCCAGCTTATAAATAAGCTAAACTAAGAAACCCAATGGCCATCCATGTCTGCCCATTCATCCAAAAGCTTAGCAATAAGCACTCTTTTTTTTTCTTTTTGGCTTTTGGTTTTTCTTAATTCTTTGTATCAAAGTTTAAAACAGATTAATGATTGCTTATATAAGAGCTCAAAAGTGAACTTAAAATAAACTTAAGTTAACTTGGAAACTTTGGAACATAAATTAAAACATAAGCTGAAATTTTCATTAATCTTAAAAAAATTACAAGTACAAGAAAGTAAACTAAGTTAAAAAAACTAAAACTGAGTTCTACACTACATGCCTTGCCACAATGGCTTTACAAAGCTTATATAGAATAACGAGATAGGGCTCTTCTCTTTGCCTTTGTCTTCTTCTGAATGTGCTTCTTTGTAGAGACAAATGAGTCTTGTGTGCTTGTTGTGTGTGTAGAAACACAAAGCAATCCTGGCCCTTGGTTTTGAGTGTTGCCCAATCAAAGTTATAACAACCATTGATTCGAACTTGAGGGATTTAGGATTGCTAGCTTGGCACATCCATGTGGGTGTGGGGTTTTGTTATTATGATGGGTTTGGAGTGATGTGGGGAGGTCAACAAGGGATGAGAGGGACAGGTTTGGGGTATGATGAGTTTGGCGGGAAAGGGTGGGAGAGATGTACAGTATTTCAAAATGCAGGGTATGGGTTTGAGGGTTTGTCACAAATGGCCCCTCAAGGTATATGTGTCTCTTGCAATTTTCGTCCTTGTGTGTAAATGGTTTGGCCAGTTGGCAAGAAACACCCCCCAAGTGTTATAAGTGATCTTGCAAATTAAGTCCTTTTGGTGTATGACTTTTGAGGGTTGGCATAAATGGCCCATGTGGTATCTCTTTGGTGAGTTGGCAGTTTTAGTCCCTCACAAGTATTTTCTTCATTTCCTTCATTAAATAAGTTAGGGACTTGGCAATTTTGGCCCCTAAACTTATTTTTCTTCACTTATGGCTTCGGGTCTGACTTTGGATTTGTCGGGTTTGACTTTGGTTGACTTTTTTAGACTTAGGCTTTGTCTTGACTTTGTCTTTACCACACTTTTCCATTCCGTGTCCGATTTTGTCGTTTTAGCTTCGTTTTTCGTCCTTTTCTTAGATATCCGTTCATGCACAACACAATTAGCAAAACAAGCATATTTTTTGCATTTTAAGTCCGTTTTTGGTTATTTTAGCTTGTTTTTAAAGGTAAAAGGTATGTGTAATTAAACACATACCAGTGTTTGAATTTCAAAAACAATCGTGATTCTTTGAATAAACTTTCAAAACAAAGAGGATAAATATATGGATGATATTTTAAATTTAGAAGAAAAAATCAAAGATCATGAAAGAATTGTTTTCCAAATGTCACAGTCCGTTCAAACAATCCACATGCTTGGTAATACACCAAATTCGTTTTATGATCCAAGTTTCAAAACTAGTTTAGGATATCAAATCCGGAACGTCTTAGGAAAGCTAATAAAGGGCAACCTAAATTTTATAGTGCTGAATTGCTTAGTGATGAAAAAGTACAATTTAATCTTTATGACACTGAAGAAACGCTTGCAGAGGCGGAAAATTGTTGATTAAAAATGAAAGACAAAAAGATTCGTATTAATTATGCAAAATTAAACAGTCTTTATGAGACATTTGTTCCTCAATCGGAACTCTCTGTTGAACAAAGATATTTTTTAAAGCCTGTACTTCTAATGTAACTCCTGAAACTGAAAGTCCACCAAAACCGAGTGCGCCTCCAAAGAAAATGCCAAAACAAAGTAAAATGTTACGTATTTTTGGTAATCTTGATAAGAGAATCAAAAGTTTGGAGCAACTCATTGAAGAAAAACTTAAGGTTACCAGTAACATACATATTGCTTACAGAAATGATGGTGAACTTAAAACATTTATTTATCAAGAGGTGCAATCGGCTACTCACTCAATACGTTTGTGGACAAATATTCTTCAAGAGGAGTTTACAAAAGAAGTAAGAGAAATGTTAAATGTCTTTGAGTAAATGGAAAGTAAAGTTGATAAAGTGAAAAAGACAGAGAAAAATGTGATTTTGCAAAATGAAATTGATCGACTGTTGGAAGCATCCTTAACTGCTGAGATAAGAAATTGTGTGTTGTATTCTGTTGAACAAGTTGAGAATCAAAAGTTAAGTAATGAAATTTAGAAAATTTCACAAGATTCCAAGGATGTCCAAGCCAATTTGTTAAAATGAATTATGATTCTTGAAAATGATTTTCAAAGATGTCAAGCTCAAAGCATAGATTTTAAACTACAATTGCAACACCAAAAAGAGAAAAATGTTTGTGACAAATCTTGGAAATCGAAAGTGGAAAAACTTGACGATGAGAACGTATCGTTGGGTTTTCAAGTAGAATCTTTGATCAAAGAATGTGAAAATGTGAAACTCGAATATCAAAAGCTTTTTAACTCAATAAAGACGACACGGGCTCAACATCAAAAGGAAGTTAATGAATTGGCTGAGAATGTTAATAAAAAGATGTATGCATATGCAGATGTGCGAACTCAAAATCAAGATCTTTTGATGACAATCTCTGAGCTTAAAACTAAGTTAAAATCTACTGAAAAAGGAAAGAATGTGAACACTAAGTTTAATAAATCTTCGGTCTTGGGAAAACTTGTGTGTGTTACACCGCTAAACAAAAACAAAGATAAAAAATCTAAGTTTGTTCTTGTTAGCCTATTTTTTTATTAAAGTGATGATCATTATTTATTCTCGAACCTTGTATAGACTAGTTTATGTTTACGGGAATATCCTAAGCTAATATTGTATAGGTTTTGGGCCTAAAGCCTATCCAAATACCAAGGCTGGCCCATGGAAGCCCAATAAGAAGCCCATGAGCTAGGCTGGCCTAATCTAAGGAGATAAACCCTTCCAAGCATGTTTGGAAGGGTGCTTGGTTCATTTTATTTTTACTAGTGTATGTGTTTTACTTGAATCCTCCCACCTATCTTTAAACCATATCATTCTCATATCTTCTTAATCTATTCGTATATGTGTTAGTGTGTGAAATGGGTTTGCAATAATCTTACAAGTGATATCAAGAGCTAACCGGGGTAGCTTAAGTGTTGTTTTGAGGTTTGGTTTGCTTATTTCGAGCTTATTCACATGGAAAAAGCCCACGGTTCAAATTTTTTTAGCTTATTTATTCTCAAAAGCTCTAAGGTTTCTTATTACTCATCTTTAGTAGCTTTTAGTTAGAAGATTTTCATAGCTTATTTGTGTTCTTTAGTAGCTTTTAGTTAGAAGATTTTCATAGCTTATTTGTGTTCTTATCATCTTTTAAAAAGCTAATTAGTGCTTATTTCCAAGGGTTTTAAAACGTAGCTTATTAAGTTTTTTTTTGAGTTTCTTGCTTATTTGTTCAAAAAGCTTTAAACTTTTCACCTTAAAACCCAAGTAGCTTATTGTGTAAAACTTTCATGGCTTATTGTAGGGGTGAGCAGAAACCGCACCGCAACCCGCAAAACCGCAAAATCCGCAAAAACCCGCACCACAAAAACCGCACCACGACAAAAACCGGTGGATCGATTTTAGGAAAAAATAAAACCGCAAAATGCGGTGCGGTTGCGGTTTTATCCATAAAACCGAACCGCAAAATCCGCACCGCACCGCACATTAATTTTATAAAACCGAAAAATGGCACATTGATTATTTAATGTGTGTTATAAGGCTTCTAATGCATATTATCAATAATATTCTAGGTAATGTGTGTGTTTACCTTAAATATATGCATTGTTATAACCGAAAAAACCAACATTGTAAACAAAAAACCGCAAAAAACCGCAAAAAACCCACATTAATTATATAAATTATAAGTGATGGTGCGGTGCGGTTAATACCCGCACAACCCGCAAAACCGCAATAAAACCCGCAAAACCGAAACCGCAAAAACCGCGCGGTTGCGGATTCTCACTTTTTAAAAACCGCAATTGCGGATGCGGTGTGGTTTTTGCCAAAAACCGCACCGATCCGCACCATGCTCACCCCTACTTCATATTTCGCGGTTTAGGTTTAACAAAGGAAGAAGAAGGGTAAAAGATAAGGCGATTAAGGGTTTTGTTTAAACTTGGAGCCCTAAGTCATTTTTACACTTTATACTCTTAAGTTTGAAATAGTTTGCATCGTTCGTGATTTGTTAGTTCAATATCATCCGTTAACCCTAAAGCTTGATTCTAATTACACTGTTAGTCCTTACATTTCTTTTATCAACCGTCAGTCCTTGTAACTTTAAAAGTTATTTCATTATTAGTCCTTTTAAGCTACAACAATCAAGCAAACGTTATCAAAAGCATTTAAGTTTACAATACCACATCACCACTTTATCTATTAAAAATCCTAATTCACATACGGAATTTTTGCAATGTCGACTCAACAAGATATCTATCCTGTGGGTTTGGAAAATCGTCCTCCTATGCTCAACAAAGACAACTACGTTTCATGATCAAGTCATCTTCTTTGTTATGAAAAGAGTAAACTAAAAGAAAAAGTGCTAGTGAACTCCATTCTTCACGGTCCGTATGTAAGACGAATGATCGTTAACCGTGCACGTCTTGTAGCTGAATCTACTCATGAGCAGACTGATGATGAACTCACTAACAAAGAAGCAAAGCAAATGGAAGCTGATGATCAAGCTATTCAGATTATTCTCATGGGTTTTTTAGAAGACATCTATGCTGCAGTAAACAGTTGTGACACTGCTTAGGAAATTTGGTTACGTGTTTGGCAGATGATGAAAGGTTCTGACATTGGGGCTCAGGAGAAAAAGGCTAAGTTGTTCAATGAACGGGAAATGTTTAATTCTACAGAAGGGGAATCAGTTGAATCTTACTATCATCATTTCACCAAGTTAATGAACGACTTTGTCAAAAACAAACATTATCCAGAGCCAATTGCCAACAATCTTAAGTTTCTCAACAATCTTCAGCCAGAATGGAAATGACATGTCACTATTGTTCATCAAACAAAGGATCTGTATAAAGTGGATTACAACCAGTTGTATGATTTATTAAAAATGAATCAGGAGGAGGTAAATGAAATCCAAGCAGAACGACTTGTAAAAACACATGATCTTTGGCATTTATGGCAAACACTCAGACTTCTTACACTTATCTAGTATTTCACCCAGATTAACCATCACAAATCACCTACATGCAACATCCATAACCCAATAACAACTATGTCCCACAACCTTCATTCAACACGAAGTACATGCAACAACCAATGCAAAACCCTGATGAAACCACATATCCCACAACTATAAGGAACATGACACTTTTACTAATGGCTAAGACATTCAAACTAAACTACTCTACACCAACAAACAAAAACCAAAGAATTTCATCAAACCTATGCAACAGACAGATTACACAGCCAGGTATGAATATGGGTCAAGACGGATAGATGCAAATGGTTAGGGGTAATAGTGGGACTCAGTTTAGACAGTATGCTAGGCAGAATGCAGGAAATCAGATTGGGTACAACGCAGGGTAGATTGCAAGGAATCAGAACGGGTATAATGCAGTGCAACATGCAAGGAATCAGGTTAGCCAGAATGCAGTTTAGAATCCGGGTACTCAGAATGTTAGAAATCAGAATGGGCTTATTGTTGTTCCAAGAATTGCTAATCAGAATGAATGGGAATGAGAATGTTGTAGCAGCACGGGTTGAGGGTAATGGTAATGGGAACAATGGCAATCATATAAGGTGTTACAACTGCAGATGAGTGGGTCTTTATGCTAGGAACTGCATAGTAAGGCTAAGGAGAAAGGATGCTGCTTATCTTCTGACTCAGCTGTTGATTGCTCAAAAGGAAGAAGCAGGGATCTAACTCCAAGCTAAAGAATTTGATTTGATGGTTGCTGCTGCTAAAAATGAAGAGATTGAGGAAGTCAATACGAACTGCATCTTAATGGCCAATTTTCAGCAAGTATCTACATCGGGTACTCATGCTGACAAAGCTCCCGTCTACGATTAAAATGGATCAGCTGAGGTACACCAATATGAAAATTGTTATAATAATGAGATATTCAATATGTTTACTCAAGAGGAGCAGTATACTAAGCTACTCGAGTCCACTACTGAGCCACATCTGGTTCAACACAATGACAGTAATTTATTCCTACAGATTCAAGTATGGAACATAGTGGAGGAATAGTATAACAGCACCATGTTACTATTGAGGAAGCACGTGCTTTCTATGAGTCATTATATAATAATATGGTCATTGAAGTTGAGAAAGTCAACACGGTCAATCGCAAAATGAAAGAAGCGAATGTTAAATTGACCGTTGAGCTTGCAAGATATAAGGGACAAGAAAAATGTTTTGAATTCAATCAAGCAAAATTTGATGAACTTGAAAATGGTTATAGAATGTCTGTTTATCAAGAACAATGTCTTACTAAAAAGATAAATGCTCTTCACTTAAGTTCTGCAAAAACTATAATGACTTTTAATGAGGAAATTACAAATCTAAATAACCAGCTTTCAAAAGAAAAATCAATTGTTTCTTATCTTCAACAAGAAAGGGAAACGTTTAAGAGTGATTTCAAAACATGTTAAGATGAGCTTCTTGATAAACTAATTCAATCTGAGAAAAAGATTAAGAAATTAGATAACATTTTGGTTAAAGCGGGTCAATCGATTCAAACGATGCATATGCTTTCACCTAAGCCATACTCGTTTTACCATACTAAACAAAAAATGGCTCTTGGTTATCAAAATCCCTTCTATCTCAAGAAAGCTAAAAAAAAGCAACAGAGTTTGTATAATGGAAATGTAATACTAGATAAGCATGATCCTCCTGCTGTGTATGATTCGGAGGACACACTGCAACTTACTCAAGAGAGTCGTTTAAAAATGAAACAACTTAACAAAGAAATAAAACCGGCAAACTATGCAAAGATTAATAAATTTTATGAGGTTTTTGTTTCTTAAACGGCCAAGTCACGAGAAGAGGTCTATTTTTCAAATACTTCTAAAACGGCCAGTGTTTCTAACACAGTTTCCAGACCAATTTTGATACCTGATGATGAATTTTCGGATAATAATCCTTCATCGAGTGTTGCATGAAAATTTCTAAATGAGGTAAAAGACACAATTGTGACTCTTCAACGTGTTGTAAAGTCGAGAATGTCATTAAATGTAAACAATTGATCGTCTCCTATTCACCAAGAGATTCACAAGATTTTTAAGGATGAAATTGCTGCTATCGTTAACCAAGTTGACATAAGAGTAATACATTTTGAAAAGGAATTTTTGAAAGAAGCAGCTAAATTTGTTTGAGACTTCAAATCTCTTGCAAAGAAGCTGATGAATCTCTTGATAAGATAACAATTTTGGAAAAAGAAAATGAACGTCTCTTGAGAGCAGTTGTTAGTCAAGATATTATGTCCATTCTGCAAAATCTCTCTGTTGTAGATACATCAAATCTCCAAACTGTACTTGAACGTACGGAAGAAAAGCTTGAAACTTGTATCACTAAAAAGGAAAATGAATATGATGTTCTTTGGAATAATTGGTACATAAAATTTGAGGAATGCAAATATGACAAGATTTCATGTGAGAAAGCCTATAATGGAATGCAACATCAAATCAAACGGTTGCAAGTTCAGTTGAGAGATCTTAAGGGAAAGAGTATGAATACTCAATGTTCATCAAATACCCTTGATCCTTTGTCTCAGAAACTTGATGATGAGAACCCGTCCTTAGAGTTTCAGGTTATGTCTTTAGAAAAAGAGAATGAACATCTTAAGTCAATTTACCAGAACCTCTTTAATTCTATCAAACAGACATGGGCTCAAACCAAAATTAAAACTGACTCTTTGCAAGAAAAACTTCATGATATGATTTATAAAAACGCTAAATTAAGAGCCTAGTTACATACCAAGTTTTCTGAACAAAAAGATGCAATGAAAGGTACGAGTGCGGATACTAAGTTTGCAAAACCTTTAACCTCGGGAACAAAACTTTATTATGTGACTCCATTTCCAAAAACTCAATTTATTCCCAAGGTTGTTGAGAAAATGATTTGACAAAATCAGTCACTTCACACTCGGTACAAAAAACACAAGAATCAAAAGTTGTGAAATACGACAAAGTGATTGTCCCAGGAATGTTTAGAATTAATCCTTTTAAGAATTCCAGGGTAGAAAACTTTGTGCCTAACAAACATGTAAAAGAAAGCGTTAGGACAAAACCGATCAATGTCTCACAACCTCATGTCGTCACTAACAAAGATGTGAATTCTAAGAAAAGTGGTTTATCTTCTACAGGAGTAGAAAGCACTGCTAAGACCAGAAGACCACAGCCTAGGAGCAATACAAAGAATGATAGGGTCCCCTATGCGTCTAAGAGTAGTTTCATCAAGAATAATGAAGTTAAAGTAGAAGAACACCCTAGGAATTTACTGTCTTTAATTAATCAGAAACATATGTCATCTGAATGTATTAACATTAAGCTTGTTGTTCGAAATGATAAATCTGAAGTTCTTTGTGCTACTTGTAAGCAATGTTTGATTACTACTAATCATGATGTCTATGTGTTTAATTATGTGAATGGCATGAATTCTTGTGAGAAAAACCAAAGTGCTAATGTTTTAAATATTGCAAATCAAAAGAAACATAAGGAAAATGTCAAGAAAACTAAGAAGTTAGGTTCCAAAGAAAGACTTGCTTCACCTAGGCCTAGCAAACCTAGAACCTGCCTTAGGTGGTAACCAACTGGAAGAAATTTTGACCTTAGTGGAAAAATAATTGACTCCAGTAACTCTGAGTGTAAGTCTGACACATATGTGTCTAATAATGCGAGTGCTTCTAACCCTCAGGAACCTACAAGCAAACGGTTTCCAAATTCTACTTCTTTTCTTGGCAGGTTATCGAAATTTGCTTATAGTGCGTCGACTTAGATTGCTCCAAGCATATGACCGGGAATCTGAAGCTGCTCATCAACTTCATCTGGAAGTTTATAGGAACTGTTCGCTTTGGAAATGATCATGTTGTAGCAGTTCTGGGTTACGGCGATCTTTAATAGGGGAACATCTTGATTACACGGGTTTATTTTGTTGAGGGCTTGGGACACAATTTGTTCTCAGTTGGACAGTTATGTGATTCAAATTTAGAGGTTGAATTCAAAAGAAACACATGCTTTGTCAGAAATCTAGATGGAGTTGATCTGTTGAAAGGAAATCGTTCTACAAACCTTTACACCATCAATCTCTATGAAAGGACCTCTGCATCTCCTATTTGTCTCATGGCTCGTGCTACATCAACAAAGTCTTGGTTATGGCATCAATATTTATCCCACCTTAATTTTGACACCATAAATGAACTTGCAAAAGACAATCTCGTCACAGGTCTTCTAAAATTCAAATACTTGAAAGATCACCTATGTCCATCATGTGAGCAGGGAAAAAGTAAGAAGTCACCTCACAAACCAAAACCTGTTCCAAATTCTAAGAATAGGTTACATCTTCTTCATATGGATTTGTGTGGGCCAATAAGAGTCGAAAACATCAATGAGAAGCGGTATTTTTTGGTGATAGTGGATGATTACTCTCGTTACACTTGGGTCCACTTTCTCAGATAAAAAGATGAAGCACCAGAAGTGATCAAAACTTTCCTAAAGAAAATTCAAGTTTTTCTACAAGCTCTATTCATCATTGTAAGAACTGACAACGGAACATAATTCACAAATCAAGTGCTTAAAGCTTACTTTGAAGATGTTGGCATCTACGTCAGCTGTTAAAATTCCTTAGCAAAATGGCGCAGTTAAACGTAGAAATTAGACGTTGGTGGTGGCTGCTTGAATGATGCTAATATTTTCTTGTGCTCCGTTATTCTTATATGCTGACGCTATAGCTACTGCGTGCTACACTCAAAACCGACCCCTAATTCATAAAAGATTCAACAAAACACTGTACGAGCTTATTAACGAGAAAAAAATCAGATATCTACATGTATTCAGGGATCTTTGTTATCACAAGAATGATCATGAGGATATTGGGAAGCTTGGTGTAAAAGGTTATATAGGCTTCTTTCTTGGTTACTATTCTACTTCTTGTACTTATAGAGTATAATCGATAGACAAAGAAGATCATGGAGACGATGAATGTCATATTTGATGAGCTTTCAGCTATGGATTTTGAACAACACAGTTCAAAACCCGAGCTTCAAGAAATGACTTCTAGACAAATCAGTTCAGGACTCGATCTTACTTATGCTCCGTCAATAATAGCATCTAAAAAACCAACTGAACGTGAATTAGAACTCCTATTTTAAGCAATGTATGATGATTATATAGGTGGTTAATCATCAGATGCTACAAGAACTGCTCGTGCTATTCCATAAACACATAATCTTCCGAATCCAAATGCATCTACAACAATTGCAGGATCTGCACTAACACCAATAAATTCATCTTTACAGGCTCCAACTATTCCAATCACTTCACATGATGTTGATGAGCTACAATAACAACATCAACATATTTAGCATCAAGGTGATCAACCATAACTCCAATCTGAATCAGATGTTGACAATGTTAACAATGCAATGTAAAATGAGAATATGTTCATAAATCCATTTACTCCACCATCCATAAGTTCTGCTAAATCATCTTCACAATCTGTGGATCCATCGAACATGCATACATTTTATCAAGTGTACCAACATGAATATCAATGGACTATGGATCACCCTCTGGAACAAGTGGTAGGAGAACCCTCATGACCAGTATTGATAAGAAATCAACTACGAACAGATGTAGAAATGTGCATTTATGCATTATCCTTGAGCACTATGGAACCAAGAAATGTCAAAGAAGCTATGACCGACGTTAGATGGATTGAAGCAATGCAAGATGAGCTTCACCAGTTCAAATGGCTTGATGTATGGGTGTTAGTACCTTATCCGGATATTATAAAACCTCTTACTCTGAAATAGTTATAAAAAAACAAGCTTGATGAAGAAAACATGATCATAAGGAACAAAGCTTGCCTGGTTGTGAGAGGGTACCGATAAGAGGAAGGAATTGATTTTAAAGAATCTTTCACTCTGGTTGCTAGAATGGAAGCAATCAGGATATTTTTGGCCTACGCTGCACATAAATCGTTCATCATGTACCAAATGGACATGAAAACTACTTTCTTTCATGGTTCATTAAAGGAAGAAGTGTACGTATGTCAACCTGAAGGTTTCATCGATGCTGATTATCCAAGTCATATCTACAAGTTGAAGAAGGCACTCTATGGGTTAAAGCAAGCACTGAGGGCATGGTACGATGAATTGTTAAAGTTTCTCCTATAGAATAACTTCACCAAAGGAACCGTTGATCCAACTCTGTTTACAAGACGCTACGACAACGATATATTAGTAGTACATGTTATGTAGATGATATTATCTTTGGTTCAACAAACCCTAGATATGCCCATTTATTTGCTGACCTTATGAAAAGCCAATTACGTTCTTGAAATCCTGAA
The DNA here is from genome assembly GCA_026074375.1 of Tanacetum coccineum. Classification (NCBI taxonomy): domain Eukaryota; kingdom Viridiplantae; phylum Streptophyta; class Magnoliopsida; order Asterales; family Asteraceae; genus Tanacetum; species Tanacetum coccineum. The sequence continues at coordinate 12,015 of BQNB010178847.1, forward strand.
AAAACAAGGAATGGAAAATTGTGATCGCATTGGAACTCCAATGGAGACCAAACACAAGCTTGATCTTGATACTAATATGACTCCCGTCGATGCAACAAAATATTGAAGCATGATCGGTTATCTTACTTTAAGCAGACTGGACATTGTCCATGCTACTTGTTTATGTGCTCGGTACCAAGCTTAGCTGTTGTAACCAATATGTCACTTCACTTCCATAATCAAACCAAGAAAAGAGATAAGAGAATGATAAGAAAATAAGAGAGAAGTTAGAGAGACAAATAAATAAGGAAGAAGAAAGATGGGAGGATTATCCAATATGTGTAAAACCTTACAAATGAATAACCAACCCTTCTTCATTATGGAGACGGGGTATTTATACTTCCATCATAAGGCTTAGATGCCTATGGGCTTTCTACGGGCCGGGCTCGGGATTACTTGGGTTAAAGCCCACAACTTATACAAGATTAGATTAATATAACAAGCTCGTTTATCCTTTCTAGCCTATTATAACATAAATGATATAAAGATTGAGTCTTCCTAGCTTGATGACCAAAACTTCCTTGTTCGACTCATATTTTGAGGCTAACAATCTCCCCCGAAGTGAGGTCATTAAGATTGTGTTGTCGTTGAGCTCTTAAGTCTTGGTCTTGGTCTTAGTCTTTGTCTTTGTTATAGGCTTGTTCCTTCATGTTGTGTGATCTTTGATCATGAGCCTTTGTCATTGTCTTTTGACTTTATCGTTAGTTCTGAGATCTTTAAATCTTTCTCCTTGTTTATCTTTATCGTCATTGGCATCTTGCGATCTTGTGTCTTGATAT
>BQNB010178849.1:2035-12832 GCA_026074375.1 Tanacetum coccineum
CAAAGTAAATGCAAAAATAACGCAAAGGAAAGCAATAAATTAAGCAAACACAAATTAAAAACGAAAAACGTTAACGGGATTTTAAAAACGCACCTTGAAAACCTAAGACTTCAAATTTTAACACTAGAAAAGCAAATTTAATTTTTAACAATCCTAAATGATAAAAGAAAATAAAAAAAAAGAATTATATTTTTTTGACTTTTATTTAATTTATTATGAATTAAAAACACTTTTAATCTAAATTAAATATTAAAAATACTAAACTAATTTAGAAAAATCTGAAAAAAAATCAGGTAAAGTAGTTTGAACTGTGAGGAATCTAAGAAAAATGCGAACTTGAAAATTGGCTGAACGAATAAGCTATAAATAAGCTTATATAAGCTGTAAGCTTTTAAGGCCAACACCCCTTATATAATAAATATTGCAAACATATATTGAAAATGTCCCAAGGGCGCGTTGACAGTAGAGAGTAGTGTAAAAGCGTGTGTGTGGGAGGGGTGAAGTCTTAGGTTCAAAACCGTTTAACTAACAGCCTAAGGGGCATTTTTTAAGCTAGGATTTAAGCTAGTAAACCATTAAGCTAATCCTAAAAAGCTAAAAACAACTTTTTGTGAAAACTTAAATAAGCCCAGAAATAAGCTTTTAAATGTGACAGTTTGGGCTTAAAATCTTAAAACCTTTTATACTAAACTTAAATAGCTTATAGGCTTGAATAAGCTCAACCTTAGATCAAATAAGCTTACAAGGTCTTAAACTAACCTAATAAGCAAAACTAAACAACACTTAAGCAAATTCAATAAGCAATAAGCTCAGAACTCAAATAGCTTTTGATGATAAACTGTTTATGATAACAGTCCTGTGTGGGCACTTTTTTAAGCTAGGATTTAAGCTAGTAAACTATTAAGCTAATCCTAAAAAGCTCAAAACAGATAAACCTTATACTATAAGCTACTTGAGCTATGAATTCTAAGGCTTAAGAGAATTCAAATTCTACTTAACTTTAATTTGAGAGGAAAAGGCTTTTGAACTTTTAAAAATTTTAGCTAGAATGCTGGATTGGCAATTCAAACTCAAGAAGCTAATGAGGTTTAGACTACCTTTATTCTGTAATGATAAGGAGGCAAAGTATGACCTTAAAAAACCCTTCAAAACTCTAGACAATTTAACAAAGATTAGGACAGTTTTAAAGATCATGATATGTCAGATTTTAGAACTATTGATTTCTTTGATCTATAACTTATGTTTTAAACTAAAAAGATTTATAAAAACTGACTTAAGGACTGAATTAAAGCTTGTAAAACTTGGCTTAAGGACCCAAAATAATTTTAACACTCTTTTTGACCCGTTTTAACTCTTAACCCAAACACTCCTTTAACTTCTGATTGTGCATATTTAAACTATAAGAGACCGATTTAAGCTAAGACTTTTAAAAACAGATGTTTAACTAAGTATCTTAAGCACTAATGAACAATATATCAACAAATAATAAGCACTTGACAATAAGCAATCCAAATAAGCTATTTTTTGCTTCTTTAAAACAGACTTAACTCAAAACATAAGTAAATGACCTCTTATTAATAAGCAAGCATAAATAATCAATAAACCACATAAATAAGCAATTATAAGCATAAATAAGCAGATCCAATAAGCAAATGGTAAATAAGCAGTAAAATTAAATGAGAACTCACTTTTTTTTTTATTGAATGATCCTTGTGGGTAACAATGCGTACAAAAAGTAAATGACAATATTGAAAGATCCAAAGGAAATTTTAAGTTGTAAATAAGAATTCTACTCTACTCTTATTAAATGTCTTTTCACTGTGTGATCTCATCTCTATTTATAGCCGTGAGGGGAGGTCTTGTGCTCATCCTTGAGGTAAAAAAACACCAATCATCTTCCAATCATTCCATAATTATTGTCAATTAACATAAAACCGTCCATCTTGATTGCCTTGGACTTTATCCTGAATTCATGTGATCGTTTTCTTGGTCCAATAAGGGTTTCTTGATACTGCCAGTGTGGATGGGCTTTGTTATCAGGATGAGTAGGGTGTGTGTGTTGAACACGTTCGCACCACGAGAGGTGGGTTTTGCCCTGTTTTGGTGGTTCCCGCATTTTCGGCTTATTTAATTATATTTAAATTGGGGGAAAAAAGGGATAACGAGGTTAGGACTTGTTAGCTTTGGGGACTAACGATGAAATGGTTTAAGGACTGACAGTGTTAGTCCTTGGGGTCTAAAGGTGTAATAGATTTAACAGGTATATGGGTTGGGTTGTTAGGGTGTTGGACTTGGGCTTATGTTGGGCCAGTTTGGTTTATTTTGGTTTTAGGTTTTTTAGTGTTTAAGGCTTTTGTATAAATGGCATAATGGGTTGGGTTGGCCTATTAACTTAGGTTGGGTTGGCCCACTAAGATGCATACGCCTTTGGCTTCGGTTTTCTACGTTCTTTTCAATCTCATGCTCTGTTTTATCTTGTTTTTGTTTTTTTGTGAATATACGTTACCTGCACAGTAAATAAAACAACACAAGCATATATTTGGCATTTTAAGTCCATTTTTAGTCATTTAAGCTCGTTTTATTGAGAAAAAGGTATGTGTATTTAAGCACATACCAAATCCCCTCATACTAAAATATTGCTATGTCCTGTAGCAAGGAAAATAAATTCCAGTTTAGAAAGAACCAAAAAATTTCAACCCTTTTGATTAAATACTTTGAAAGTTGCAGTGTAAAATTAAAAGGGATTAAGAAATTACTAGTTTTTTAAACACTCTCCGTTTACCATTTTCTTTCCTGCACACATTTTTCTTATTTTTCATTATGTACAACATGCTGGACTTCCATTATTGTGTGTCGCATCACCTTTAGGAGCACTGAATAGAATGAAATACCTCAATCATAAAGGTTGGCTGTAGGAAGTGATTCAATTGAGCGATTCGTCCTTGATTTTCACTTTATTCCTGCGCAAACTAAGCTTAAAAATGAAATCAGATTGTTAAATACAAAGACTTGGGATGCTTAACACTTCCCATATTTGGTAACTTGTGTTAAAACTTGTCTTCCTCCCCGACATGATATTATTTATTATAGGTTGTGTGTGCTGAGTTTGAATTTTTGACCATCTAAACCACATTTTAGATAGTTATAACCTTTCCATGTTTCAGTTCACACTTTGAGAGGTTATTGAATTCAAAGGTGAGATTGTACCATGTAGCAACATTTCTTCTCGGCATATCCTAACCTCGTTGGCTAAGTGACCGGGCTTTTGACACCCCACAGAGAATAATTTGTCGAGACTCTCTAACTTTTGAACCCTTTACTAAAAAGTTTTCGTAAAAACTAGTAAGTTATAACTCAAAGCAAGCCTAATTCTCAAATCAAGACAGTGTAGGTAAGTTATTCATTTAGAGTAACTTTCTATCGAACCTCCGTCTCATCGGTCAAGTGCCTAGGCTTTTGACACCCCATAGAGAATACTGATCAGAATAATCAAACGTCCGGTTTCAAAATTTTGTAGGGATTAACAAGTTTTAAGTTCAAAAGAATGTTTAAATTTTAGAAAAAGACATTTTCCCTTTATTAAGCAACTATACTAGCAACATTATTATATTTTTCACACCATTTTCATTTTTTTTCCTTTTTTTTCAACATTTATATTTACACCGTATACAAGGAAAATTTGTTTTTAGAAAATTAAAAACATATTTTTGATCAAAAACTTTATTTTATCAATTCATCGATAAAACTTTTTACTCTAAAAATGTTGATCTTAACGGACTTTTAAGAGTGTGAAAATTCATATAACTTGTCTTTCAAAAAAGAGCTTGTATAATTGTCATTTTAGGAGCTCACTGGAGAAAAAGGCACATTTACCCAAAACTTTTTTATGTAGATTTTAAGATTTCCAACTAATCCTTGCTTAGCATTCCAACTTATATTTACTTATTCATTTTCGTTCTTAGCAAATTTAAATCTTTTAATAAAAAGATCCGCGAATGCCTTAGCTCCAAAATAAAATAAGCTTTGCATATTTAAAGTCATTTATGGAAACTTGCAAAATCTGGCCTTTGAGGCTAGAATTCGCATTTAACTTCTTGCTATATAGAAAAAAAATAGCAAAAGCTTTATACTTTTATAAAGATTAAGGAGTAAGCTAGAGCTCAATATGTTCTAGTCAAGTCAAAATTTATTTCTATTATCTCACAGCGGAATGTCAACAATTTACTGATAATCACTTGTTTTGTTTTGCAAATTTTAAAATTTTTTTTGGCTAAATACATTTTTTTGTATTTTTTGGGTATAACGGGATTACGTGAAAGGACATAGGACAAATGGCCAAATGGGATCAAGTGATAGATTCCCCTCCATATTGAATTATACATTGTCCTCAATGTGTGGGGGTTGCCAACCCCCTCATACTAATTCCAAAGTATATTCCAAATATAAAAGGGAATTTCACGTAAATCTAAAGCCGTTTATTAATTATGCCAAAGATTAAACGTTAGTCAATAAGATCAAATATATAGGATTCCCAAAATAAGCATGCAAAGGGATGAAGATCGAGTAAGCGTTGGACAAAACCACGAGCACGAGAGTCTTCATAATCTGGGGTAATCCTGCACATAATACAAACCACAAAACATGAGTTTGGAAGAGGTGAGCCTCCTCACGTTACACTTATTAGAAAATAGAAAGAAGACAGAAACACGGGTTGCCTCCCGAGAAGCACTTTGTTTTTGTTAACCGAATCGTGAACTTGATTCGACCCCTTATTCTTGAGTTGGTCAAGGAGGATAGAAATGAAGATGCGGGACATCCCAGATAGGAATGTCCCCTCCATAAATCATCATCACCGGGCTTTCATTAAGGAAATTATGATTGATCTTGAAAGCTTTAAAGGCCCGATGAGATAAGAGATAAGGAGATTTCTCCTCTTTTGAAACATGAATTCAGGATTGAAATCCTTTGTCCTCAATTTTTGGGATGAAAGTGAAAGCAAAGTTTCAAGCCCTGGATAAAAAGGATCACTAATGAATGAGATAGAAAATGTATTCAGTGATAGGAATTTCTTGGATTGGACTTCAATAGATATTCCTGAATTGAAAGTCTTGTTTCTATTTCCGGAAGGGAAAGAGGCAACAAGACTGAGTCCGTTGAAATAAGTAGAAAGAGTGAAGTCCAGATCCTGACAAATGGTGTGAAGGGTAGGTAAAACATTAGGTAATAGGAACTCTAGCAAACAAAAGTTCTTCCCTTGTTGAATTATCACAAGATATTTTTTCATCATATCTGTAGTTAAATTCATGGTATCAGGTTCATATCAAAGTTGTAAACAATCATATTCCGGTGGAGATTGTGTGAGCACGTTCATCGTGAACTTTTTAATAAAGAATCACTCTTATCGGCAAAGCCGAAGTGAAAGTATCAGAAATGATCAAAGTGAAAAGAATTCTTACTTAGGAAGATAAAATATCAGGCATAGTATGGTACTGCCACTATTCTTCTCTTCCGTAGGATCGTCATGGAAACTGAACTTTTCATAAATTGGAAGAGAATAATCAAAGTGAGTAGTGGTACTGCCACTATTCTTCTCTTCATATCAAACTTAAAGTTCAAGTCAGGTAAAGATTCATAAAGATAAGAGAGATTTGTATTGGTATCTTTCAAAGAAAGTCACATTTCCTCAAATGGGGATAGGAAATGCAGAGAAAAATTGATCTATATCTGTCATAATTTAAGTTCATCAGAGTTAGATGGGTTGAATTAATTTAACAATTTCTAAACAAGACGATCTATCTCCCTCTGGATAAGAGTCGGGCTCCAGCTATTCCTCGTGGAATTGATTGAATAAGGAGCGAGTTTCAAAATCGGTGGATTCGGAGAAGAGGATCAATCTTAGGAGAAAAATTCGATATATGAATCAATAAAGTATAGTTTGTTGCGCATCAATATCTTCTAACACCTCATCATAAATTGGATTTACGTCACTAGAAATGGATTCTTCGTCAAATTCAGAAGGAAGGTTTGAGAAAACGTCCTCTTCAAGAATTGACTCGTTATCACTAGAATATTCACTAGAGGTAGTATCACCATAAGAATCAAAAAGAGGTCTAGAAAAAATCGCACAATTATCTTCAAAAACGTCGAGAGGAGAATTGTCAAAATTTGGCAAATCACACTCACTTTCATTATCGGAAGTAGCCTCGGACTCACTTGGGTTTTGGACAAGGTTCTCAGCACTAGAATCGTTTTCTTTGTCCGATTCCTTTTCAGGAATAGTGTCAATATCCTTATCCTCCATTATGAGAGAGTCCTTAGGCTCTTCAATCGGGGAAGAAGTCGTGATTGCGTCAGGCGATGGAGTTTCAGACATATCTGCATTCATAGAAATTATACTCTCCTCGTCGTAATCGTCATCATTGTTATCATCGTCCTGGTAAATGAAGCTTTGTAAGAGATCGGGATTTTGATATAAAGAGTTAATTGTAGTTGCCTGCTCTTCTGCTAGCAATTCTGCAATACTCTTTTCTTCTTGTTTTTTCTGAACTTGCTTATTTGTCCCCTTTTCTTCTGCTTGCTTTGGTAGAATTTCATCAAGAAGTTGCAAATCTTGGATAAGTTGAAGTAGCAATTCTTGAATAATCTCTGGTTGATTTTGATCTTCTTCAAAAGCTTGCTTAACTTTTAAGAAATTTCTCCTCAGCTAGCAATAAAGCCATAGACTTTTCTCTAGGAGGTATATGATCATACTTCTTTAAAAAAGCTTGTATGGCTTCCATGAGATCTTCTCTAGCTTGCAACATTTCCATATCTGTTTCTTGAGGAGATTGATGAACGACGAAATACTGCGGGGGTTGGATTTGGTCAAAACCGGAAGAATTAGAATTATAGAAACTTTGGTTCATCGGTTAACACTGAAATGTCGACATGTGGCCCCGCAAGTCTTCACATCAAAGATATTTGCTGTGGAAAACTTGGTTGATGTTTGTGGAAAATTATCAGTTTTGATTGAAGGCCAAGTGTCCTGATTGTAACAAACGGAAACCTTGTGATGGGGACAATCGTAACCATAAGAGCTTCTGTTCCACATAATTTACAAAGTGAACAGGGACTATCATATTCTTCACTCAGGACTTCACTACGGAAGCCACAGAGAATTGGACGATGATTCCATGAGAATTAAACACTTAGGAGATAAAGAAGAATTTTTTTTGAAATTTTTTTTAAAAAAACAAACACAATATTTTTGGTACCGGAAGTCAAATTGCACACGGTAGCTCTCTAGAATACGCACAAAGAAGCAGAGAAGGGTGAAAGCGCGGAGCTATTAAAAACCTTCTCCTTTCGGGTCGAAGTTCGTCGGATCGACCCTCCTTATACTTTTATGGATGTAATCTAAAGTAGCCAATTTAACAATTGACAAAACTCGTTTTCATTTTATTGTTTTTTACTGTTTGGATTTTTTTTGATTACTTTATACTATTTTTGTATTTTTTTTTTATGAAAATATTCACAAAAACAAGAATAACTTCCGAGGAAGGATCTTCAAAAAACAATCTTCAAACGATAACTTGAAATTCGTAACACAGCCTCCCCGGCAACGGCGCCAAAAATTGATCGTTGTCAATAGTATATATATATATATATATATATATATATATATAAAATATAGGTGAATCAACAATAAACCAACTCACGAATAGAATATAATTCCGGAAGCTTCGATTTCAAAGGTAACCCCTTCTGGTCGTTTCTCGGGTCGTTTTCGTTCTTGACGAGGAGTGAATTGAACTTCGAGTTCACGTTTGCAATTGGGATTTTGAATGATTTCAATGATTTTGATTTTGGTTTCTATATCTACTAATTAAATGAAAAAACAAGAAAAGGAAAGCTATAATTAAAGCAAACACAAATTAAACACGAAAAACGCTAATGGGAATTTATTTTAAAAACGCACCTTAAAAACCTAAGACTTCAAATTTTAACCCTAGAAAAGCAAATTTAATTTTTAACAATCCTAAATGATGAAAAAAAAAATTTAAAAGAATTATATTTTTTTGACTTTTATTTAATTTATTATGAATTAAAAATACTTTTAATCTAAATTAAATATTAAAAATACTAAACTAATTTAGAAAAATCTAAAAAAAATCAGGTAAAGTAGTTTGAACTGTGAGGAATCTAAGAAAAATGCTAACTTGAAAATTGGCTGAACGAATAAGCTATAAATAAGCTTATATAAGCTGTAAGCTTATAAGGCCAACACCCCTTATATAATAAATTTTGCAATCATATATTGAAAAAGTCCCAAGGGCGTGTTGGCAGTGTGGGTGTGTGTTAAAAACGGGTTGAGGTTGGTTGAGGTCAAGGGTTCGAGCCTTGCTCACCCTTGACTTCCCAATTTCTTTGTTTTTTATTTTTGAAAAAGCTTTATACAACTAAAATAAGTGCTTTTTGTAAAACCACTTTTTTATGAAAAGCTCAAATAAGCCAGAAATAAGCTATTAAATGTGACAGTTTGAGCTTAAAATCTTAAAACCTTTTTTACTAAACTTAAATAGCTTATAAGCTTGAATAAGCTCAACCTTGGATCAAATAAGCTTACAAGGGCTTAAACTAACCTAATAAGCAAAACTAAACAACACTTAAGCAAATTCAATAAGCAATAAACTTAGAAATCAAATAAGCTTTTTGATGAAAATTGTTTAACTAACAGCCTAAGGGGCACTTTTTAAGCTTATTTTTAAGCTAGAATATAAAAAAGCTAAACCTCAAAAACTCAAAACAGATTAAGTTTGTAGATAAAGTTATAAGAAAAAGCAAAATTTAAGCATTTTGAACTAAAAATAAGCTAGAAAATGGCTTATGAAAATGGGCTATTTAACTCAGTGTATGCTGAGTTTTTTGTTTGTTTTTATAAAGACTAAAAGGCTTATTCCAGCCCTATTTTTAAGCAAGATTAAGCTAAGGTGAAAACTCATAAAGTTAAAACAGATCAAGCTTATAATCTAATGAGCTTTTATGATTGATTTCAGACCCTAAAACAAGCTTTTGCTAACTTAAATTTTAGCTTGAAAAAGGGCTTTTAAGACTTTGGAAATTGGACTAAGACACTAAGACAGATTTAAACTAAAACTCAATGAACAAATGCTTACTTTAACAAACTCATTCTACTGCATTTTGAGTTAAAAACAAGCATTAAAACACACCAAATAGCACTTAAGCAAAATCAAACCAAATAAGCTGAAATATCCAACTAGAATACCATAGATTCAAACCTTGGTTTCTAAAAACCTTAAAAATGAATTTTAAAACTTGAAAACTCTTGAAAACAGATTAAAAGGCCTTAAAATGGCTTATCAAACTTGGCTTATGGGTCACTAGCTAACTAGCAATACTAACAAAGGTTAGTACTGCTTATGCCAAACACCCCCTTAAAATCTGAATTTCAAAATTAAAGCTAAAGAAGGTCTGATTAAGCAATATATTGAGAAAACAAATTAAGCACTAAGTAATTAAAGGACAAATAAGCACAATCCAACAGAGAATAAGCACTTAATCATAAGCAATAAGAATAAGCAGTTTTGGCCATTAAAAGAGCAGTTCTTATGAAAACTGATCCACAAGACTTACAAGCTTTATCGTTAACACAAAAAGCATTTGTAGAGACAAAATAAGCAACCATAAGCAATAATAAGCAGTAGGATAAGCAAACAGTAAATAAGCTGTAAAAATAAAATGGGTACTCACTTTTTATTGATCAATCCTTGAGAGAAACAATGCTTAGAAAAAGTAAATTCAGTATTTAAAAAGACAAATAAGCTGTAAAATAAGCAATCCTACTCTACTCCTAAAGCTAGATATCCTTTTTCTGAGTGAATTCGTCTCCCTTTTATAGGGTTGTGTGGTGAGGTGAGGGCTTCAAAAACGCGTGTCAATCACTCCAATCAATCTTCGTGATCTTTAATCAATCACTCAATCATGCCATATTTGTCCCAATTATCATTAAAACGGTATCTTCAATTCTTTGACCCTGTTCTTATCTCTTTGACGCGTTTTTCCCAATAGAACTGCTTGAATCTGCCAACGTGGCATGGAGAGGTGTGTCAGGATAGGTTGAAAACAAATCGCGCAAAGGAGGGGTGGAATTGCCCTGTTTTGGTTCTTCCCGCCTTATTCGGGTTTATTTAATTATATTTCAAATAGGGAGTTAACGGGCGTTAAGGCTTTGTTAGGTTTAGGGACTAACGGTGCAAAGTAGTGAGGACTGACGGTGTTAGTCCTTGGGGACTAACGGTGCAATACACTTAACTGGGTTATGGTTGGGGTGGTATGGGCTTGTTAAGGGATTTGGGCTATTTCATGGTTTTGGGCTTTTATTTAAATAAAAGGCTTTTGTATAAAATAATGTGGGCTGACCCGGCCCATTAAGTGGGCCTGCTAAGATGCATACGCCTTTGGCTTCGGTTTTCCACGCTCTTTTCAATCCCGTGCTCGTTTTTGTCCGGTTTTTGCCTTGTTTTTGTCTTTTTGTTGATATCCGTTACCTGCACAGTACATAACACAAAACAAGCATATTTTTGGCATTTTGAGTATGTTTTTGGTCATTTAAGCTCGTTTTATTGAGGAAAATGTATGTGTATTTAAGCACATACCAAATCCCCTCATACTAAAATATTGTTGTGTCCTCACGCAATGAAATAAATCCATGTTTAAAATAAAAAGGGATTAAGAAATTACTAATTTTTTAAACACTCCCTGTTTTTACCATTTTCTTTCTTGTAGACATATTTTTCT
>BQNB010178850.1:0-12832 GCA_026074375.1 Tanacetum coccineum
AGAAAATTAGTTTCTTTTAGGGACCCAAGCCATCACTGACTTGGATCTGCCTTGTGCATCAATATAATCAAACCTTTTTAGAATGGTTGATGCACTGTTGTGTTTAGAAACATGGTCTATTACTTTAGTCTTTGGTTTCCAAACCCAACAAGCTGAGGCCTTAACAACATTAACCTGGTTTCCCTTAACAGCATTAAGTACTGCTTTTGGCTTAGCAGTATTAACTACTGCTTTTGGCCTAGCAGTATTAACATTTTTATCTTTAACAGTATTAACACCCTGATTAAAATTACTGTTTTTAGTTGTTGTTTTGTTGTTAATGGGTCTTCTAACAGTTGAATGTGCTTTATTAAAAACATTTGTCATTGGTCTTGCACTATTCACTGTTGATCTTGGTTGAGCAGTATTAACTGGTCTAGCAGTAGTAAGTGATACTAGGCCAGACCTCATTAATACTGCTTTTGGAATCATGTTCCTTTTAGGACTGGGGTGAGTCATTCTAGAAAAATTCTGGTGATTCACCCTTTGAGTATAGTTCCATACTGGTTTTACCATCTTTTTATTATTAAACTGTCTCTGATGGTTATTACAATCATACTGCAGGTGATCAAAACTTCCACACACATAGCAAGCTTTGTTAATCATCTCAAAATTACTCCCTAATCTTTGAGACATCATATAATTCTAGTTTCTTTGGTTTCCTCTAGGACTATGTGTGTTCTGCCTATTTTGATTACCTTGTTTAACAGTTGTTTTCCTAGGAGTTTTTACTTGCTCTTTAGATTTAACAAACTCTATTTTAGCAAAACTAGGTTTAACTGTTTTCTTTTGAATCTTAGCCTGAGGCATATCTTCTTCCTCACTATCAGACACCCAATCCTCAATAATTGGAGCACCATTATTCTTCTTAACTGCCTTAGGCTTGTCTGCACTAGCCTTAGCTTCACTAGTCTCAACTACAGGCTTCTTAACTGTAGGCTCACTAACTATAGGCTCATTCACAAACTCTTCTAGACCAGAGAATGACAAATCAGGTTTTGGAGGCATAAAGTTTCTTGTATAGGGAGGTGGAACTGCATTATACCCTAAACTTGCTTAAGCTTTTAGATGAATTCTCATATTTTTCTATTGTTAGCTAAATTTCATCTTTTTGTTTTTGAGCCAGTTCCAACTTCCTCCTAAGCTCTGTAATGGCTACTTCTCTTAAATGAATCTCACGTTTTAAGACCTTGATATCTTCCTCATAAACAGACTCATTTTTCTTATAAACTAGAAGTCTTGCTTCTACAGACTCTAAACCTGTTTTATAAGTAATAGCATTTATCTTAGATGTCCTTAAGTCTTTTAACAGTTGTTCATTTTGTTCTTTAAGAATTTTAACATTTTCCAAACAAGATGATGAACAGTTTGAATCAGTAGATACCTCAGAGTTAGAACTTGTAGAAGAGTAAGCCATGAGTGCAAAGTTAGTTGGACCTTCTTCTGCTTGATCACTCCAATCATAACCAGAACCATCACAAGACACCAAAGCATTAAAAGTAGTTGTCTCCACTGGCACAACCCTTCTTGTGTTTTCCCTATTCCTGTTTTCTTTGTTTCTTGGATCCCTGCACTCCCTTGCAAAGTGTCCCCTTTTGTGGCAGTTTTATAACACAACCACCTTGGACTTATCAAACCTAATGGTCTCATTACCATTTCACCTGAGAAAACTTCTTCCAGTGTTCATCAAGAATCTCCTAGTGGCCGATCCATTGTTAGCCTAGCATTTGCCCACCTTATATAAAAATCCATGCTATTCTAAATCTTATGATTAATTTATTGCGCAAGTCTTCCAGTTTCAAGTTGAGGAAGCGAGTCATTTAGGTGTCTCCTTAACTTACAAAGAAAGCCACGCATGACAAACATCACTTAAGTTGTCAATTTGTTGAGTTTAAGTTAACAATAGTAGCTTGAGTGCGACAGTTGTCATCACACAAGAGTAGTAAAAACTGCTCTCCATTTGTACTGAGTTGAGTGCTGTGGTAAGAAGACACAAAGGCAACGTTTTTGTTGTGTTTGCGGTTTGAGATTGATGTTCGCGAAATGACCTCTTGTTCATAGATCCTTCAGGTTGTTGTAAATATCATCCAAGCTTAATGTTATCTATCACAGGCTTTTCCTCCACAATGGTAATGTGTGTCTCCATTCTGGGTGACAGACGTTCTGAAGAACTTCTGATTCACATCATATGAAGTACTATTCACCAAGAATCTCTAACTAATTGATAATCCATTAGAAGCCTATCAAAGGTTATTGATCTAACACCTCTGAGCAAGATGCAGTAAAATTTCATACTGTTGCTTTAGAAGATTTCCTAAAAGTCCTTTTAGTAGCAAGCATTCCTCCCCAACCTTATACTCACTTCTAATATCCTGCAAGACAATGATTGGGCATCTTTGATGGATTTTTAAGACATCAGAATGATGTTCATAAGGATCTGCCCATTCAATAAAGCACTTCTTCCCTTCAAACTATAATCTCCTTTGTACTTCTCGTTTCTTCAGCATTTGTGTAGCAGAAATTAGTTAGTCTACACCTTACGAATCACACTTTATCATTATTTTTTTTGTATTGGCGAGGTGCATTAACATTTCTATGAGACGTTTCCCATAGAGAATAATCAATCATCTGGATGTATTGTTCCATCCTCATCCTCCAAAGCTCATACTCACCTGGTTTGAGCATAGGAACTTTTAAGGCAGCCACCATATGTGTTGAGTCTTGATCTATCTCTTTGTAACAGACCTTGTGTGTAAATGCAGTTTCTTCTTAGCAAATTTTCTCAAAGCAACAAACTTTGATACCACTTGTTGATCCCACTTAAATGGATCTTGAATTACTTAGCTTGTGTAAGGCATTCACATCCTCTATGGCAAGATAATTTCCTAACACAAACTTAATGCATACAGAATCATACTATTGTAAAATATATCAAAGATTATGCGGAATCTAGATCTTTGATCAATAAGAAGAATATGCAAAAAAAAATAGTAATACTAAATGAACACACCACAAATTAACCAAATAAACCGAAAAATTATATTAATATAATACTCTACACTATATTAGGGGTTACAAAACCTGAAGCAAAATACCAAAACAACGGAAAAAACAATTTCTATTTTTTTTTATCCCCCCCCCCCCCCTTAAAAAGTGGGGAAAAACAAAAAGCTATTTTTAAGAGAAGATGTTTGAGGGAGATAGTATATTGATATGGTTTTTACAACTCTCAAATCCCTATGTCCTCCTTATTTATACACAAGGAGTCGTAGTCGCTTACAATACATTCCTCAGTAAACACTAACCTATCTAAAGCAAATAACTTATTACATATCTTTTTACAAAAATATCTCATACCTATGCACATAATCAGTTATAAACTAACTCTACATACTACGTCTTAACTACAGCATTAACTTTCTCCTCACTAACATACATTAACCACGATAGAAATGTTTTCCTTGAACTTTACCACAGTTTAATACTTCTGACGCAATAACTTATAAACAATAACATATTAACTCCAAATAAGCATCAGAAGCTTTTAATCTCAACAGTAGCCTAATTTGGAGGAGACCGAACGCAATTTCTTTCTCTAGATGATTCAATACCACCGGTATTACATGGGCATCCATGACCTCGGTGGAGATATTCTATTTATAGAAGGATTTATTTAAATGATGAAATCCTAAGAGATCTCCCTCCTTTAGAGCTTAATAATGATCCGATGAGAATCCTTTATTCTTGAAAATTTATTTAAAGGATGAACTCTTTAGAGGCAAATAAGTCAAAAATCAAACCTACTAATTAGGGAACCACCTGTAATATACCTTTTTAATGGGACTACGGAAACAAACTTAAATTCTCAATAGGATATTGGATGACCTTGTTCCAATACCAAAGGAGGTATCTGATAACCCTAAGATATCTCTAATTGATTGTATATTTCCAAAACTTTCAAAATGACTATCACTGATCCTTTAATTTGACTCGATTAAGAATTAATGTTAAATATCAGACAATACCAATCTTTGGGTATTTCACAATGAGAGAGTGTGAGTCCGAAATAATACAATAATATATGTAGGGTGCAAATCATAGCCCACAAAGTAACCGCAACAAATCCTAACCATCTGTAACGAAAAGATAAAATTTGATTTTAACCATGCCCAAACCATCCTTACATACTCACATTTAGATTATGGCATTTTTGTTCTCATCGAAATACTTAGGCCCGTAGACTAACCATTTTTTCAACCTACCGTGTCTTTATCCATACAATTTCCCTCCTTGTCTTTTCATAAGGATATACCTCAAATCTTTTCTCGAGCATCTAAATACTATTCCTGTCAAACAGAATACGAAAATCTGGAAGTATATGCGAAATCCCAGACATAAACTGTTGTCATTACGTCGCAATCACAAGTTTGAAAGAGTCACACCAAGAATAAACATCTTCTTCCTTTTACTTTAATCGCAAATTTAATTCTTGGGCTAGTCCAAGATAGAGACTCATAAAAAACAAGCGCATTCTCCGAGAAAGGCGACAACCCAATGTTTACCATAGTAGTAGTAGCGCGTCCGAAAAATATAAGCTCTTAAGTCTAAGATAGTAAAATAAATCCTAATAAGTGTAATTGGAGATTTGGCTTCCCCCATGTTGTGTTTTCAGAGTGATTCCCTGTTTTTGCGCTTTAACGGCTCGAAAACTTCCTAAACGCACCTCGAAAAACTTTGTTCTTGTTCTTCCAATCCACTAAATCACTCGTCAAGTCTCTATCGATCATCCTTCATGTTTTATAAATCTTCAGTGCAGGAAATATTTTCTATCACAACCTAGAGAAAAATTTCATATATGTATTGTTTTCCCTTTCACACTTGGAATTTTTTGCATTTGCCTTTTTCGTTCCTAAGTGTAGGGGTAAAACCTGATATTTTTTAACATTGAGGCCAATGTTCCATTCTAAGTGTGGGGGGGGGGGATTTCTATCAAAATTGACCATACATGTGCCTGTTTGTGCCTCACGCATCCCCGTTTTAACTAAATTTTTGCTTAATTTTATATAAAAAATGAAAAAAATTTGATGATAAGAAAATATAAAAATATAAAAATGTTAGAAATAATAAGGCCCATAGGCTAGACCTAGAGAGATTTTTGACTTGACCAAGTTTTGCACTCTAACTTTTCCCTTAGCTTTCGAGACTAAGCGTTTGCAAGACTTTAAAATTTTGCAAAGAACGAAAAATGATAGAGTCGAATATAAGATAGATGCTAAGCGTGGAGTAGTTGGATCTCTTTAGAGCGTATAGAGGTTAATTGTGGGTTTTTACTCCTATCAGCTTAAAAAGTATAAAAATAATAATAATTTTCAATAAATAAAGTTGATTTGGTTTTTCGATTCTTAGTTTTGATCCCTTCGTAGAGATTCCTCTGGTTGAAAATAAGGTAGCACATCAAGGTTTTGATCAGTGTTGTGAGAAAATCAGGCTACTGAAACTTGATGTCTTCGCTCCCAATATCTAGGTCGTTAAAAGACCATAGGACTTGAAATTTGGCTATACCAATTAGATAATTGTAATAAACTGCAGCCGACATAAGACCACTGTTGTCAAGTCCGTAGGACGCCCTAATGTTGCAATCATTAAATAGTATAATAATAATAATAATAATAAACCTAGACTGATAAAATCTTACTGGCTCTGTCTGTTAGGACTCCGAATGTGTCATGTCTTCAAAAAGGTCGAGGAAATTACCGAGTATAAATGAGACAATGTCTTCTATCGGGATAGGACCACACCTAAGTGTCCGATGTTTAAGGACCGAAGGCTAATATTGTTGCATAATAAATAATAATAATAAATCCAAATTTCGACTCCGGGGTTATCTAAATAAAGCCTCCGTCTCTGGACTCGTAGTTGAGTTGTTTTTCGTAGTTGAAATAAAATGAAAACCCTAAATCAATGCTAAAATTATAAACCTTAATGTGGACTTATTCTCACCATAATCGTCCTCTTTAGGAAAGGTATTCAAACTAATTAGGTTTAAACCGTTACCTTTAAATAAATAAGGCCTTAAAATATATTAAAATAAGTGATCTCGTTTCACATTATATTATCTAAATAAAATCCTTAAAGGAATAGGAATAAGAGAGCAAAAAGTAGCTAGCATTTACACAATAGAGCATTATGATAGTGTACGTTCTAATCTTATATTTGACTATGATTTTGTTTTAAGCTTGGTTTGGGGATTGTGAAAATCAAGGATGACGAACTCCCTTTCTTAAAGCCTTTTAAATAATTTTAATTATTTTTTATCTTAATTTTTATCTATTATTGAATAAAGTGGTTAAAACGGGGGCGTTTTCAAAATTAATGATTTTTGAACCTTCTTAATGGACCTTTTATGTTCTTGTTTGATTGTGAGGGCTCATAAGTTAAAGGGGGATTAAATTATTTCTTTTTAGGCGTGTATTATAAACATTGCGTGTGGGACCAACAATGGCTAAGTGTGGGGAATTTGATGTGTGCTTAAACACACATCATTTTGTACCCCAAAAAATACATTAAAATGGACTAAAACACTAAAATATGAGTAATTATCTTGCAAATATGGTTGTATTGTGTTTTTATGTCTTACAGGTACAAAGGATTGAAAACGAAGCAAAAACGGTAATTTTCTGGTGACTTTCGACGACGTTTTCACGTTTATCGAGATTCAAACGAAGTCGTTAAAATCCCACGATCACACCATTGGAAAGAGCACGAAATTACTAGTCCAACGGTACTGGCCTTTTATAGTTGAACCACTCTAATTTGAACCTTTTACACCTTAATTGAACCTTTTATATAATATAAATCTGATATTGGCCATAAATAGCATAAAAGGAATTTAATTCCCCATGTATTATGATATTCGAGGTTAGCTCAGTTGGTAAAGTGAGTGTGTTTGAGTTTGTGACCCAAAGGTCACAAGTTCGAGCCCTGTTGTTGCCAATCTTGCTATTAACTCCTCAACTACGTGGCAAGACACGTGGACACACGTGGCTGACACGTGGCACCTAGACCCCACCACTGGTCCGGCTCCGTTGACCGTCGAGGGCCATCGTTGACCGCACCGTTGACCACCGTTGGTCTAGTGACACGTGGCACCACTCATGTGGTGACATGTGGCCTGCTAATCATTGTGATACAGGTTGCAGGTTCGGTACGAGGTTCAGGTACGAGGTTTATTTTTGGTTGGCAGCTCGGGAGGTTCGGAGGTTGGCTCGAGACACCCGAGCCAACAAAGAATGATCTAGAGGGACACATGGCACTATTAGATTGGTGGATCAAGTATAATGAAAGCTGGCATGTACGAGGATACAGCTGATGATTAGCTTTGGTGCTAAATGACCAAAATACCTTTAGATCTGGAAGTATGATTGGATGAAGGCCTAAAAAGACGAAATTACCCTCACACTTTGTGGCTATAAAATGATGCAAGCAGCAAACGATTTTATTAATTAGTGTAGGAGTAGTGTTAGATTTAGTGTAGTTTTAGGATAGAATTAGTTTTCTCTCAAAATAGTAGTAGTAGCTTATTTTAATGTTTAGCTTATTTTAGGAATTATTGTAAAAGCTTTTATAGCTTATTTAGCTTATTGTAATCAACTCTTTTAGCTTATTTTATGAAGATGAAGACTATTGAAGATGTTACTTGAGCTTATTCTTTTTCTAATCCTCTATTTTCTTTTCTTTTCTTTTTAAGCTTATTTTGGCTTATTGCTTAAAAGCTTATTATTACTTAATCGAATAAGCTCCTATAGCTTATTCGATTTGATTTTTAAGCTTATATATTCGAAATAAACTTAGCTTATTTTCGATTTCCTTTTGTTCCTTCTTTTCGAATAAGCTATTTATTAGCTTATTCGAATAGCTTATTAGCTTATTTCATGTTTTATTTTTAGATCTAGCTTATTTAATTTGGTTTTCAAATAGATCTAGTTCTTATAAAAGTTTTTAAAATAGTTTATTAGTCTAGATCTACTAATGCTTAGCTAGCTTTTCAATTTCATATACTTAGATATTTTGGAATTTAAGCTTTTAGCTTATAGCTTATTCATATAGCTTATTTGTCAACCTTTTGCTTGTCTTATTGTTGATGAAAACTCATTCTACCACTTTGGCGTGGAGCTTAAGGGTCCTTTAAGCTTATTTCTTAGATAAAGTTCTAAGTTTTTTAAGTCTTTATCTAGCTAATTAGTGAATAAAGTTCATACCTTTACTATCTAATTAGTTATTTAGATATTAATCAAATTTTAAGCTTTAGATTTTAAATAAGTTTATTAGATCGGGTGGTTTTTAATTCGTTTCGGTTCATCATACGGTTCTATCCTCTTTCTCTTTTTAGTTTTAGTAGTTTAGATTTATTTAGCTTAAAATGATTATGTTTGCTTATTTGTTGATTAATATGCTTAGTGAGTAGATTTTATTTATGCTTGTTAAGTGTTAAATTGTTTAGTAAATTAAGTGTGATTAATAAAAAAGGGGAAATATTGATTAGTGATTTTTATATTACTTAAATTAGTGTTTTGGTTATTCGAGCGGGCAAAAGCCGTTAGAATAATTAGGCATTAATTTAGTAATCGATCTCTTGATAAAAATTGTTTTCAATAAAAACAACGTTGTGAGAAAATGATTTACTAAAAAGAAATTGGTTTGTTAATAAGAGCTTAGTTAACTATTAAATCACACTTAAGGATCTAAAGAAATCACTTAGCAAGCATATCTTTTTATATATATCTCTTCGTTCGATTGCTTTGCTTATTTGTTAATTAGTATAATCTAGTTTAGTATTATTTTAAATTTAGTTTTAAATCAAAAACAAAAATATTTGGCAATCAAGCATCAAACAAAACGCTTTCGTGAATTTCAAATTCATCTCTCGTTGGGACACGACATGCGAAAGATAAACTATTACTTGTCCTCAAGTAATTTTTATATCTATACGGGATACTTTCTATACTATTACTATTTGATATTTGGGATATATTTTATATATATACTAAATCATCGAATCATACTTCAACTTCTTTATTCTTGATGCAACTACTCTTAGACACAGAGGGGATCCTATTATTCTTTATATTACTCTTAGGTTGTGGCCTTCTGGTCTTAGCAGTGTTGTCTACTCTTGTAGAAGACAAACCATTTGAGTCAAAATTAACATCTTTATTAGTAATGACATGAGGTTGTGAAACAGTGATCGGATTTGTCTTAACGCTTGCTCTAACTTTGTTTATAGGCACAAATTTGTCTTCCCAAGAAGTCTTAAGAGGATTAATCCTAAACATTCCAGGGGCAATCACTTTATCATTTTTCACAACTTTTTATTCTTTGGTGGTAGGTACCAAGTTTGAAGTGACTAGGTTTGTCAAATCATTTATCTCAACAACCTTGAGAGGAACCCGAGTTTTTGAAAATTTTGGACATTCAGATTGAAATGCATCTGGTTGTCGAACAACAAAATTGTTTCTTAGAGGTTTCAAAGATAGTTTCCCCAAGATTGATTGATTTGCAAACTTAGTATTCACACTCGTAACCTATGGTGTGTCTTGTTGTTCAAAGAAACCTTATCAATAACTGGCTCTTTATGTAGAAATTCATAAATGGTGTCATGTAATTTTTCTTGCAAAGAGTCCGTTATTAATTTGGTTTGAGCCCGTGTCACATTGATAGAGTCAAAAGGTTCTTGTATGTTGTCTTAAGATGATTATTTTCTTTTGCATAATTCAAAACCTGAAACTCTAATTCCACGTTCTCATTTTCTAGTTTCTGAGACAAAGGGTTAAGGGTATCTGATACACATGGAGTATCCTGACTCTTACCCTTGAAATCTCCCAACTGAGCTTGCAACCGTTCGATCTTTTGTTGCATGTCATTATAAGCTTTATCGTATGAAATTTTGTCATATTTACATTCCTCACATTTTTATACCAATTATTCCAAAGAACAACGTATTCTTTTTCCTTTTTAATAATGCAAGTTTAATAAATACACCTCTCCATGCTTTGGAGAGGTGGTTGGTTGGTTGTATGTCTCATTTTTCACTTAATGCATTTCATGTTCTCTACTTTCTCTCACTAGAAAACTACATCCTTCCTCTCACTTTCTCTCTCTAGTTTTTGGTTCATAGATCAAAGATTACTTATATTCTACAAGATTTGAAGTCTCGTACAAATTTAGCGGCTTCCTTCAAAAATTGTATTTCGAAATTTTGAAGTCTAGCATCAACTTGGTTGAGGATAGGGAAAATTTCATCTTTTACAATTTTATGAATCTCTTGATGAGTCGTAGACGACCAATTGTGTATATCTAATGTCATTTTTTGTTTTACAACATGTTGAAGAGTCACAATGGTGCTTTTTACCTCATTTAGAAATTTTTGTGCAACACTTGGAGAAGTATCGTCTGAAAACTCTTCATTTGGTATTGAAATTAATTTTGAAATAGTGGCCGTGTTAGAAGTATTTGAAAAATACAACTCCTCACGTGACTTGGCCTTTTGAAAAACAAAAACCCTAGAAAGTTGATTAATCTTTGCATAATTTGCCGGTTTTATTTCTTTGTTCAATTGTTTCATTTTTAATCGACTCTCTTGAGCAAGTTGTAGTGTCTCCTCCGAATCATACACAACAGGAGGATCATGCTTTTCTAATAGAACTTTGCCATTATACAAACTCTGTTGTTTCTGCTGAGCTTGCTTGAGATAAAAAGGATTTTGATAACCCAAAGCCATTTTCTGTTTAGTGTGGTAAAACGAGTCTGGCTTAGGTGAAAGCATGTGCATCGTTTGAATCAATTGACCTGTTTTAACCAAAATATTATCTAATTCCTTTATCTTATTCTCAAGCTGAATTTGTTTATCAAGAAGCTTGTCTTTGCGTATTTTGAAATCAGACTTCAACTTTTTCTTTTCTTCATTAAGAAAGGAAACAGTTGACTTTTCTTTTGAAAGCTGGTTATTTAAATTTGTAATTTCCTCATTCAAAGCCGTTATCGTTTTAGCAGAACTTAAGTGAAGTGCATTTATCTT
The DNA here is from genome assembly GCA_026074375.1 of Tanacetum coccineum. NCBI lineage: Eukaryota > Viridiplantae > Streptophyta > Magnoliopsida > Asterales > Asteraceae > Tanacetum > Tanacetum coccineum. The sequence goes on from BQNB010178850.1 coordinate 11,114, forward strand.
TTTAGTAAGACATTGCTCTTGATAAACAGACTTTTGATAACACCTTTCAAGTTTGTCATATTTTTTTGACTAATTTCAAAACACTTTTCTTGATTTTTATATCTAGCAAGCTCAGTGGTCAAATCAACATTAGTTTCTCTCAACTTTCGATTGACCGTGTTGACTTTCTCAACTTCAATTGTCAAATTATTATATAATGATTCAAAATAAGCACGTGTTTCTCAACAGTTGCAGGATGTTATTCTACTCTTCCCCCACCTTGTTCCACATTAGGAACCTCAAAAATAACATTACTATCATTCTGTTGTACTTGGTGTGGTTCAGGAATGGGCTCGAGTAGCTTAGTATACTGCTCCTCTTGAGTAAACATATTGAATATATCATTATTGTAGCAATTGTCAGAAAGTTGTACCTCAGATGATCCGTCTGAGTCATAGACGGGAGCTTTGTCAGTCTGAGTACCCGATGTTGATGCTTTCTACAAATTAGCCATCAAAATGCAGTTTGCATTGAATTCCTTAATCTCATCAAGATCTCCTGCAGCAGCCATCAAATCAAACTTTTCAGCTTGGAGTTGGATCCCTGCTTTTTTCTTTTGAGCAATCAGCAACTGAGTCTGAAGATAAGCAGCATCTTCTCCTTGTCGGACTGTGCAGTTCCTAGCAATATGACACAATCCTCTGCAGTTGTAACACCTTATCTAATTACCATTATTCCTAATTGCATTACCCTCAGCCCGTGCTGCTACAACATTACCATTCCCATTCGGATTTTTATTAACAATCCCCGGAACAACAATAAGCCCATTCTGATTTCTAACATTCTAAACACCCGGATTTTGAACTGCATTCTGAACAACCTGATTCCTGACATTCTGCCCAACATACTGTCTAAACTGATTCCCACCATTTCCTCCAACCATCTGCATCTGTCTCTCTTGACCATATTCATACCCGGTTATGCAATCTGCCTATTACGAGGGTTTGATGAAATTCTCTGGTTGTTGTTGGTTGGTGTTGAGTAGTTTAGTTTGAATGCTTTAGCCATTAGAACAAGTGCCATGTTTATTGCAGTTGTGGGATCTGTGATCTCTTCGGGATTTGGCATTGGTTGTTGCATGTAGTTCGTGTTGAATGATGGTTGTGAGATGAAGTTGTTGTTGGGTTGTGGTTGTTGCATGTAGGTAATCGATGATGGTTGATCTTGGTGAAACACTGGATAATTGTAAGGATTGTTAGAATTTGCCATAAGTGCCAAAGGATCATGTGCTCTTGCTAGTCGTTCTGCCCTTAGTTTATTTACCTTTGCCTGATTGTATTTTAAGAAATCATACAACTGAGTGTAATCTACTTCATGTAAATCTTTTGTTTGGTGAAAAATGGTAACATGTCGTCTCCATTCTGGTTGTAAGTTGTTTAGAAACTTGAGATTGCTGGCAATCTTTTCTGGAAAGTGTTTGTTTCTTTTGAAATCATTCATTAGCTTTGAAAAACAATGATAGTAAGACTCAATCGATTCCCCATCCGTAGAAGTAAACCTTTCCCATTCATTAAACAACTTAGCCTTTTTGTCTTGAATCCCAATATCAGAACCTTTCATCATTTGCTGAACACGTAACCAGATTTCCTGAGCAGTTTCACAACTATCAACAGCATCGTAGATGTCTTCAGGAAGACCCATAAGAATAATCTGAATAGCTTGATCATCAGCTTCCATTTG